>APFE030414475.1:57801-77019 GCA_000404065.3 Pinus taeda
AAGTTAAATGTTGAGGCTTTGTATTGAAATATTGGGGGTTGTTGAGTTCAATTGCAATGAATTTCACTATATTTATAGTCTATGAGATAGCTTTCTATTAAATTTATGCAATTCTCAAATGCATTCACATTTATTTCTTTAGGAATGGAATTTAAAGGATAGAAACCAAAATATATTGAAACCATTATACAAATATTAACGCTTTATTTAACCTCATTATTCACGAAAATCCCCCTTTGAATGAATGTGAGATATGCAAGACACCTTCCATGTGATTTGGAAGATAATGGTATTACAATATAAAGATGTATTTTTTGATACTTATTGACAAATTAATAAATATATTTTAGGAAAAACATTAAAATAAATGGAAATATAATAAAATACATATACACTAAATGGGAAAGGTAATACTTTTCATTAACAAGGAGTTAATTGTTCAACATTACACCTTGTTTAGGATAGGTAACACCTACATCACCTCCTATTGCAACTTTTCTACTAAAAATGATTGTATTTTTATTATATATGTACAATGACAAATTCCTTAGTTCTCCTTCTTATCAAAAGAAGCCATGAAGGTGAAATAAACTTGGACATGCATAAAAAGATTTAATGAAATAAAAGAAGAGTACAATGTTTCTTTGACTAAATTATAATATAATTACATTTATGCATCCTAAACTATCTTTAGCATTTCAAATAAAAAAGTATCATGAAATTTACACATGCTTAGCATGTCAGAAAACCTCACAACATGCAAACATTAAATGACCCACGGCTTTATTCCTTGTTAGTTTTTCCCCATATGTTAGTTTTATTCAACAATGTCTCATGTTATCTTCTCTTTTAGTCTTTTAATTCTTTTATATATTTTGCACAACTGTGCCATGTTTTTTCTTTCTTCTCAAAAGGTTCTATCTAGTAGTAAAACTTTCAAGGATGGAAATTTATTTTAAATCTTATAAACCTTGTCTAACATTAGTACTTCCTAATATCCGTAATGTTAAATGTTTAATGATATTTTCGTAAAAATATTGAGAGTTCTAATTATTTTTAAGTTAAAATTATTTTAAAGTATAAACTTTGAGCAAAATTTTTTTGAAAAATGTCAGAATTGACAACTATTTTTTATTCTTTATTTTGAAAAAGCCTCGAATATTACCCCCAATAAACTTCTCTACTACGTGGAAAATTATCAGGCTTATTTACATTGGAACATTTTTTATTCTACCAAGAGCTCATAGACTATCCGTCAATATTATCTCATTTTTCGCTTTACTGAGTCATGCCCCTTCCTCGTCAAGGGTGATTTAACTCCCAAAGGATGAGAAATCAACACGTTTCTTTTGTTATACATAACCACTTTAAGCATTAGATATGTCAATTGAGTACCCTACTAAATATATGTGTGATTTTCCACTTTCTTATTTATATGGGTCTATATCTATGCATAATCATTTGCCATTTGCTCCTTGTTCACAATCACTAGCAAGGCCCCTTCATTCATGTAGAAAATTTGGACATATATATTTTGGTTTGTGTGGTCCTATGCATTTTCATTATGATAATGAAAATAAATGTACGAAATCTTATGTTGATGATTACACTGGAATGTGTTGGGTGTAATTACTAAAAAGTAAATCGCAAGCTTTCAAAACATTTAAGGATTTTCACGTATGGATTGGATATGAAGAATAATCACATATTGGCTCTCTTCATACCATTAATGGAATATAATGTAATCTAATGAATACGAAAAATATATTTGCAAGCATGAGATTCATCATAATAGCATAGTTCCATACAATTATCAACAAAACTAATTAGTTGAAAGAATGAACATTACTCTATTGAATATAGTTCTCTCAATGAGGTTTTTAAAAAGAAGAACATTGATGTTTTGGGATTATGTGATTCTATGTGTGATGTGTGTGAAAAACGTATGTCCATCTCACGCTCTTAGAAAAATAGTCCTTGTAAAATGTGGTATGGATGAAATCCTTCGGTAAGTGTCATGCGGAAAGAGTTATTTTTGCGGACAAACCTAACCTCCCTAGGAGTCTAAGACTCTCTAGTGACAAACAAACAAAACAAGAGCAATCCTTCTCTAAACACACGTTATTCTATGAGAATTCAAATGTTTTCGATCTTACCTTAGGTCCAACGCTTGTTGTAGCAGTCCAGCCTTGCTGATCCAGATGAGCTCCTCCTTCACTTTCAGACCTGCATACACTAACAAATCAAACGATTACATAGCATCTGAATATTCATCATAAAACAAAGCATATCTATCATATTGACCAAGGAATACATGAAATAATTCATTAACAAATCATTGAGAAGAATGGACTTATTTTTATTAAATAATCAAAGGAACCATTACAACCTGAGCCTTGGTGTTGTGCAAGCTCCTCCCAGGGTCCAGCAAGAGATTTCCTCTACTTTGACAAGCTCACCCACTCCCACTATGGCAACAAGGAAGGATAGTGATCTCTCCTCACAAGTCAACAAATGGAAGTCTTAATTCCAGCAGCATTTACCCTATAGAATGTTCAGCTTTCAACCTGCCCTCCTTTGGCCCAATGCCTGTATTTATAGTATTCTAGAAGAGGTTATTCAGTTCCAACATCAATGGGATACTCCCTCTTTTGGATGGGGTAGCTCCTCTCTTGATGGGATAAGCTCCTCTATCATAGGGGTGCATGAACCATCTGGAGGCGCTCCATACACGTCAAAAACTCTTCTAGAAGGCTCTAGAAGTGACCACAAGTAACTTTTTAAAGATGAAACTTGCGCCTTTTGACCTTTACAGGGGTACGCACCCAACCTTTAGCTTACAGAGCGTATAAGGACGCAGGTCTAGTGTATTTGGAGTGCGTACACGCAGGCAAGGTAGAGAGAACCTGCGTACCCAGAGATAAACATGTTTTCAAGTGACTTTCTCTCTCTTTGAAGTTTTGACATGAAGAGCAGAGGTATGGGGCTTGACAAAGAGGACAATGTGGCTATTGATGAGGCCACACAGACTGTAGATAGTCAAGGTGACAAATTTCAGTGTAACACCTACGCTTGTAACAAGAGAGGATAATTTCAATCTTAATAGGCCAGTGACTGAAGAGGAGGTTAGTGAGGTCATCAAAGAAATGCAGAATGGTAAAGTGCCAGGCCCTGATGGTTTCAATGTGGATTTCTTTAAAGCTTGTTGGAACATTGTTAAACAAGATATTTTGAATGTAGTGGAGGATTCCAGGATGAATAGAACCATTTTGAAGGTGCTCAATACTTCCTTCATCTCCTTGATCCCCAAAGAGGACAATGCTCAGACTCTAGATAGGTTTAGACCCATAGCTTAGTGAAATGTGGTGTACAAGATAATATCCAAAGTTGTTGCTAATAGACTCAAACCCCTTCTTCCTACTCTAGTTTTTGTGGAGCAATCATGCTATGTGGAGGACAGACAAATTCTCAATAACATCATTCAAGCGCATGAGGTGGTGCATTCATTGTTAAGCAATAGGAAGGCCAGAATGATTATGCAATTGGACCTAGCTAAAGCTTATGATAAGTTGAATTGGACATATATCAGGAAGGTCCTTCTAGCCTTTGGATTTGATCACAATTGAGTAAGATGTGTTATGGACCTGGTAACTTCTTCTAGATTTTCAATTCTGGTTAATGGTTCTCCTTCCAAGACTTTTACTCCTTCAAGAGGCCTCAGGCACGGAGATCCGCTCTCTCCCTTTCTCTTTATCCTCATGATGGAAGGACTTACTCAGTCTATCAAGCATGCGAAATAAGTTGGTAACATCAAGGGTCTCCAACTTTCTGAGACTGGACAGGCTTTGACCCATCAACAATTTGTTGATGATACTATGTTGCAGGGAATCCCCACGGTCAAAGAAGCACTAGCTTATAAACAAATGCTATGTGACTTTGCCATGACTACAGGTATGGAAGTTAATCTCTCCAAATCTAAGATTTTTTTCTTTAAACTAATATTGCTATTCAGATAAATATCTCCAAAATTCTAGGCTTTCAAAGGGATGTCCTTCCTTCCAAATACTTGGGAGTTCCTCTAACTGATAAACCTTTGCACAAGAGCATTTGGGAGCTGGTGATTAATAAGATGCAGCATAAAATCAGGAAATGGACTATTAGATCTTTAAACTTGGCTCGTCGGTTGCTCCTTACAAAAGCTGTACTTGAATCAATCCCCATCTTCATGCTATCAACCTTTCCTGCTCCAAAAGGAGTGTTGGAACAATTTAGAACCATTCAAAGAGACTTTCTTTGGGGTAAGGGGGAGGAGAGAAAGAAATGGGCCTTGGTAGCCTGGGATAAGATTTGCAAACCTAAAAACCATGGGGGTCTTGGATTGGGTGATCCGGAAGTTCTAAGAAAGGTTTTAGGGGCAAAATTATGGTGGCGTTGGGTAAAAGATCCAAAAGCTCAATGGGATAGTATTTGGAAAGAAAAATACGCTAGCACTTGGAAAAATAATGATCACATAAGGATGATTGGCATCATAAAAGGCTCCCACGTCTAGAATAAGGCCTAGGAGAACAGAGGCTTAGTACAAAAAAATATCTTCTGGGAAATCAGAGAGGGAGATCTTGCTTTGTTTTGGGAGGATAAATGGCAACAAGAACCTACACTATTAAGAGAGGACTTTCTGGACCTCAAGGAAGAAATTGATACCAAAGGGTTACTTAGGGTAAAAGATTTTTGGGACCAAACCAATAGTGAGGGAAAATGGAGAACCTGGAAGAATATAGACTACAGGGATGATAGCCCCGTGAAAGAAAAAGCTGAGGCACTTCTCATAATGCTGTACCAAAGGAAAATTTTAGTTTCAGAGGGGCATGAACAACTCACATGGGGCGACAATAATGAAGGTACCTTCAATCTTAAGGAGGCAAAGCGCATAATTCTTGATCTAGACTACAATGTACTAGACAGGGTTTGGTAGAACCTATCGAGGCATCAAGGATGGATGAAGATCAACCTCTTCATGTGGCTGGTACATTATAAGAAAATTTTGACTTGGGAAAACATTCGGAAGAGGGGTGTTCTGGGACCCTCTAGATGCCAGCTCTGTGAAGCCCAAGAGGAAACAATGGAGCACCTTCTCAATAATTGCATTTTCACCTCCAGGTTGTGGGATACGTTTGCCACAATTTTCTGAGAGAGAGACAAGGACAAAGGAAGAATTATCAATACCCTAAATAACTCGAGATGCAACTTCTCTGATTATGAATTTCTTCACTCAACTTGGGCTTTAACGCCAAGCTTCATAATATGGAATGTCTGGAAAGAAAGGAACAACATAATCTTCAAAAATAAAAAAATTTCCTCCCAACGCATTTTTGAGCAGATCTTAAGACTGCTTAAGGAGACACTAGGTACTTTATTGCGAACTTCCCTAAAGAATCCACCTTTAGATGCTGAAATGCAGATACTTCTTTAGTTGGGTATGCAGGGGCTTATACCATAGGGCTTGGATAGGAAGGTAATGAAATTGGACAGTAACCAGGATTACTCGTATCCTCCCCCTCAGGGTTTTTTGAAATACAACATTGATGGGGCCTCAAAAGGCAACCTAGGTATTGCTAGTTTTGGAGGGGTGTTAAGCGATGAAAATGAGTGCATCCTTTTTATTTTCCATTGCCATTTGGAAAGAGCTACTAACAATATGGCAGAATTAATGGCACTTGAGAAAAGTTTAGAATTCCTGAAGCAGGATAATATCCAGAATATAATAATTGAAGCTGATCTTGAGTTAATCATTAACTCGGTCAAGAGAATCTGCTCTAGCATGGAACCAGAAAAAGTCTCAAAACACTGGAGGCTGCTTCAGGTCTTTCAAAGGATTCAGTTTCACCTCCTGTGCTTACATACCATGAGTTTTACTCATGTGCGAAGGACGACAAATAAATTGGCGGACATTCTGGCCAATCAAGGCGTGATCTGAACCAAAAGCAGGGTCAAGCTAACCTGGCAAGAGATGCCTCAAAATAGATTAAGGGAGCATTGTTACGACCAAGCGGATGAGGATAGAATGATGTTTCGAAACTTTCTAGTTGATTTGGATTCTTTATGAAGTCTTATTTCAGTAGTGAGGTCATTTTTGGGATGTAGGTCTCTGTTTACCTCCTCAACCCAGGTAAGCGTAAACCCAGAAGTCTCAAGTGAAAGTTGCTCGGCAGTCAACGTTTCTCAGATGGACGGCTGAATGGATGGATTTTCATCTTCTTTTGGTTCATGCGCCCGAGGAGATGGGATGGTGCGTGGGGTCAGAGTCCAGGCCTTCTCGGCAAACTCAAAACCCCCGCATTACTTTCTGTGGTGGAAATACCACTCTTAGGGTGGTTTTGGTTTTTCATAGGCCCTTCAAGATGGAAGCGGTATTTCAGAGTTGGAAGCAATTCCACTCTCCAAGAAACATGTGGCCAAGGGAAGGGAGAGAATACTGCCCTTATCGGGAGGTAATTCTTGGTGCTTTTGGCTCGTGCGATATGATCCTCAGTCGTAGGATTAAGCGATGTGAATCCACGGTCAATATTAAGCGTGCATGTTGGTGGGTCCAAGTTTTTTATCGCGTGGTTATTCTCTATGCTTTTAGGTCATACGATATTATCCTCAGTCGTTGGATCTGGTTAGGAGAATCGACGATCAAGGAAAAGTTTGCAGGTCTGGGTGAGGTGTTATCTTCCGTGCTTATTTCACTTCATGGTGGGAATCGGTGGATTTCGAGCGGACTATATGCTCGAGGGTTATCCCCCCTTTTGGACCCAAAATCCTTATAGAGTGGTTCCTATTACCTAATTGGGTTCGTTTCTAGTTTTAAAGTGTTTTCTTGTTTTCTCCCCAATATGCGCCTCGTCCATCAGATCTCTGAGGGTGGATCGAACGATCGAGGCTTTTGTTTGTATTTCGAGGGTATTGTAGTTTTGTTTGTGGGTGCTTGGCACAGTTTTTAAGCCCTTAGCTTGGAGCCCTAGGCTTTAAGTGGATAGTCATTTCTTTGGCCCGCAGTTTTGATGGGACTGTTGTAATTTATGTAATTTGTTTTTCCGATTCAATTAAACAGAAGGCACGACTCTTGCTTCAAAAAAAAAATAGGTCACAACAAGGGGGATTGGGATTTGAACCTGGGTCTTTGACTTTCAACTTTTCACATTTCTTAGATTAAGACATTGAGCTACCCAAAACATATAATATTACATTTAAAAATGTAAAAATAATACTTTAAATTAACAAACTAAAAATAGCAATAACAAAAGAAATTCATGCAGACCACAATTAAAATATTTCAATTTACACCTCAATTTTATATAACTTTATATTGAGATATAGAATAACTGAAAGTAAAAAAAATCATTTACCTTTTTTATATGAACAAATGTAATTTTTTGAATACTTGATATGGAGATGAGTAGGAAACAAATAATTTACTTTTTAATATGAGGAAAAAATGTAATTTGTCACTACTTAATATGGAGATGATAGAAATAGTATTATTGATATATGATGTGTAAATTCATTCTTAAAACAAATATATATATCAATATATATATATATATATATATATATTTATATATATATATATATCTATAATATATCAACCATAAGTAAAATATTTCAATGTCCAAATTAATAACATAATTTTATATCTATTTTATAGAGACAAAAAAAAGTTCTATACATTTAAAAAAATTCTTACGTTTTCACTTTCTATAATTGGGGAGATATGTAATTTTATTTGTTTAGATTTTAAAAATATTAATCACAAAGAAAAATCTAATTTGAGTTACATATAAAATATTTCAATAAGTAGGCTAAGTAAAAGATTTTAACATGAAACATATATAAAGTGAAAAATATTGAGAGTGGAATAACATCTTATGTCTAATTCAATATATGAGGGAGATTTATAATTCTTTCAATGTTTAATATGGATTTGATATGTAATATTTTAGAAAATACTAATAATACAAATAACTAGATGAGAAAATATGAGAGGACATGTTTTAACATTTTAATGTGGAGAAAGTGAATTATAAATAAAATGTTTCAATGTCAACTACATACATATTATAGGAGTTTACATCCATCTTAACACTTAGAGGGATCAAATAGCTTTTCACTCTAAAAAAAATGTTTGCTTCTCAATAAATTCGATCCCTCTAAGTGCTTGGTAAATCCAAAATTAAAATAAATCTAGTTATAATAATAATTCATCATTATCAATTAAAGATATTAATTTAATTAAAATAATATTCACCTATAATAATATAATCATATATTATTCCCTCAAATAAAATCCACTCAAAATATTAATTAAAGTAATGAAATAATTCACTATAATCATATAATCATATTTTATTCTCACAAATAAAACCCACTCAAAATATTAATTAAATTAATGAAATAATTCACTATGATGATATAATCATACTTTATTCTCATAAATAAAACGCATTACTCATTCTGAATATTAATCAGAATAATTATCTAAAATGATGAATTAATTAGAATAATAATGAGCTTGGATGAAATAATCAGATCTTAGTCCCATCTATGTCTGACATGCCTTTACAATGAAGATAAAGAATATAAAATATCAATTATAGTACGATATCAATAATATATTTCCCAATTTAGGGTTGGATGGATGATATAATCAGATCTTAGTGCGGACTATGTATGACATGCCTTTACAATGAAGATAAAGAATATCAAATATCAATTATAATACAATATTAATGATTATATTTCCCAATTTAGGGGTGGCTCGCATGCCCTCTCTAGTGGTGATTGCTTAGAGATTCAAATCCCTCCAATTTAGTCCATAAACCATGTATATATATATACTGATTCTTCTTTTATATATATATATATATATAATCATGATGATGCGCAGGCTAGGGTTTCTTTGCAGTGAGATTGAAGTTTACTCTCAAAATCATTTGCACGGTAATACAGACATGGCGAACCAACTTTACGGCTCTGGTGAAGGATGTGGGTTCCTTACTGTTTCAGTTTAAACTTCTTGCTTGGTTCTGTAATCATACATGCACGGTGACGCGTGGGCTAGGGTTTCAATACTCTCTATAGTGAAATTGGATTCAGGTGCATAACTATTTACAGTTCTGTGCTCACTGACATAATATGCGCAGTTATACAAAGACGGTGAACCAACTTTATCATTCTGTGAATTCTTTGTAGTGATTGCATGATGATTCAATACAAGCACAGTGATTTCTAATACAGCACCGTGATTTAATTTGCACAGTTATACAGAGACGGTGAACCAACTTTATCGTTCTGTGATTTCTTTATAGTGATTTGCTTGATGATTTAATACAATCACAGTGATTTCTAATAACAGCACGGTGATTTCTCGTGACGATAACCCTAACGTGAATTATGTGCACTTGCTCCTTCTATCATTCTTATTTATTTTTTATTTTTTCTGAGCAATTCACCATGGATTTTTACAAACATGCTTTTAAATATTATATATACAGTTTGAGTGGGCCTATATATACAGCTTGAGTGGGCCTAATGGTTAAGAGCATGTGTTTCCTCCTAAGAGGTCACATGTTCAAAATCAGAGGGGGGTAGAGTATGTATGATTTAGTAGACTTAGTAGTCAAATCCCTGCGGGGAGGTGGGTCCCTTGTCCCACAAACAAGGGGGTCTAGTATACCAATTTGGATATTATTATTATTATCTATTATAAAAAAACTGATTAGAAAGAAAACAAAAAAGAAGAGAAGCAAAAAAAAAAAAAAAAAAAAAAAAAAATAATAATAAATAATAAAATAATAAATGTAATGTTCGTTATAAGTTTAATTCGTAGAGATATTTGGGAAAGATAAGATTTAAACATTCATAGAAAAGATAAGTTCAATGCTATGGGAGTTTGGTTATAAAAAATAAAAATAAAAGTTAGAAAAAATCAATTAATTTAAGAAGTCAAAAAAAAATTAAAAAACTAAAAAAACAATCGGTCAAAAGAGAATTCAAGAAAATGGAAAAACAATTCATTAAAGAAGAAATGAAAAAAATGAAGAATTAAGGAATAATTTGGCCATACATAGCTTGGAAAGAAAATGGGCAAAAATTAGGAAAGAGAAAAAAGGGCATTTAGGACACAATGCTTGAATCTTCTTTTCTAATTGTTATTTTGTTCCATGGCACAAAGACTCTATGTTAAGTTGGATGCCAAGTGAAATTCATATTATTTTTATCCTTGAAACTTGGGAGCATGAACAACCTAAGGTCCTTATCATACAAGAATTTATCTTGTAGTTGATGTGGAACAAAAATCCTATCTTGAAGAGATTGGAGGCATAGCTTGTTACGTCAAAAAAATACATTTTCCTCACATTTGACTTCATAAGAGAGGCCCTTGCAATGAGTGCAAATGAATGGATATTTTTTCTTTTTTTAAATAACATTTGTTTTTCTGTTAACAAAACTAGATTTTGGCCAGGACCAATACATTCATAAGCAACATCATGTTCATCTCCGTGCCAAATTGCTCTAGCCATAGGCAGAAGATATTTTGAGATTTCTTGCCTATTTCTTTTACTACATTATTCTTATATAGTCGCCAAAAAATCCCATTAAACATTACATACTTACATTGCATTAAAAAAAATGAGATATCCCATTAAACATTACATACTTACATTGCATTAAAAAAAATGAGATAAATGACTAGTCTGCATCTTTTGAAACCAGTTGTCTTTCTTTGTCCATTTTTGTTGTCGGAGGTTCTATTGGCCTCCTCTCCTTCGAGCTATGATCTTGCCTCCACTGCCTATGCAAGGTTTCCAGGTGTATTATCTAGGTGAATGTCTAGGTGTACCTTATTCTCATGAGCAGAAGTGTCCTAAGTGCCACAATCCTTCTCATTATCACCATCCTCCCCAAGCCCAAATGCCTCCTTCAAGATGGAGACAACCCTTGTTTACACCTTTTCCTATGTGTTTTCTACCCTTCTATCGAGGGTCTCAATTTTGGTCATAATTACATTCGAGGCGGCCTGAACAATTTCCATATCTTTCCTCATACTTTCTAACTAGCTCATTACAATAGAGAAATGGGATCTAGCTTGAGAAATGATTTTCCCTCCTATGTGTGATATCATTTTCTGTATTTCACTCTTGAATGTCCCCGAAGAGTTCTCAAATGAACCTCCTACACCATTTCCTGACAGGGATCCATTTCTTTGTTTTTAATAAGATGAGAACCTAACCATAAAGCAAAGGCCCTAGCTATCCATCTCTTTATAGTCGAGATCAAATCCAAGTTGACAACCCCGAGGGTCACTTTAGAATCAATGCCTCTCGTTATTGTTATTTCTGCAAACAGATTCATTTCCATTTCTTCCTCCTCCAAGAAAAATTCCCGCACGATCAGCCGATAATAGCCCTCCTCGAAATTTGTATGTTTATGTCCTTCACCTCTCATTCACATTAAATCAAGTTCGCTTGCCTTCTAGCTATTCGAGCTCCTATCAGGAAGTACCATACTTATCCACTTGGTAGATGATTTATCAATCCTTTCTTTGTTCCTTCTTCTACATGTCATCTGAACCAAGTAGTTAAGACAAAAATAATTCCCTATGACATTTGTTTCACTCTTCTCTAGGCCACTCCTATATATCAAGGAGATGCATTTATTTTGTATCATGGAACTTGAAATATAGTTGTGGGACTTTCATCTACCGTCAATTTGTCTTGCTTCAAGGAGGCTGCCTTGTTGGCTTGTGATGCAGGAGCATCCAGCTCTGAGGAGACATAAAGTAGTTGACAGTCTCATGAAGAGACCGGAACACACAGTCGTTTATTTTAATTGGACAGGTGTTGGGCTTGTCAGTTACGTTACTTTATTTTACTTGTTTTGTTTTATTTTATCTGTGTGAAGGTTGATAGGATTAGGATAATTATAGTGGTGCACTGTTACTTTTTAATAGGAATTAGTAACAGAAAAATAATTGATTAGTTTCTTTAAAAACATTACATTAGTTAAGGACAGTTAAAGAACTGATAAACAGTTACCCTTCTGTTGGGACAGTTTCCCCAAAGAACAGTTATGTTTCATAAAGATAAAAACAGGAAGATAGTCATTGTACGGGATTCCCCCGAAGAAAGAGAGAACAATAAGAAATACAGTCATTCTCTAAAGTAAAACATTTTCATTTTCTTTATCTACTGTATCATCACTATAACAGAGAATTCCATATATGAAAATATAATTCTGTGTGTAACTAAGCTAGTATGGTAGAAATAGTACAGGACGAATAAACATAAAGAGCAGAGAACGGATGCAAAATATATTTCTTCCAGACCGAGGAGAAAGAATCATTCCAAGTACAGACAACTTCAGATAGCGGAATATAACGAGGATAGCAGAGAACGTGCACAGCACTATCGCTTCTAGAACGAAAGAGAAAAAGAAAACACGGGCACAAACTAACTCAAGTAACCCGTAAAGACCTCCATACAGTATAAATATAGCAATGCTGAATCGAAATTGAAAAATTGTGTTATTTCATTACAAATACGATTTATACACAGTCCAATTGTTCACGGTCCTTTGAGACCAAAAACGAGAAACGCATTCCTCAGAACCAAAACAGAGTTTTGCACAATACATTATATAACAGACAGGTCATCAACTATTACAGTAAGAAAATGCCATAGCGTCGGCGAGCCAGGATTATCAAATACCCGAGGGTTTCAAATTGACTGAACGCTCCTACCGACAGAGCGAGGGTTTGAAGTAACAAATGTCAACCGATAGCTAATCAAACAACCAGATACTACAGACCAAGGTTCGAATCACCCAAAATAACCACTTACACGAAAGGGTTTCGAATAACCCAGAGACGCATTGCAGAACGGAGGCCAACAACCCGACAAATTTACTAGCAGATGGAATAAGTTACACTAGTCAATGGACAGATACATTCATCGCACAGGCGACAGAAAAACTATAAGACCTAACCTCAAAACCTCAACGAATGAAAGATCGATATTGTGAGACCCTACCTGGAACAAGTGACTGGAGGGTTTGAACGTTTGACAGCAGCCGAGAAGAGCGCTACCCAGAAACCACAGGACCAGACTACCTGCAGACAGAAAACGAAGAGGGTTAGTGGTGTCATAACCTGAATAACCTAAAAAGAATATGAGAAACGAACGTAACCAGAGGTGAGATAGCTTACCTGAACAGAGGAGGCCGAACCAAACCTTAAAATCGTCCATAACCCTTGAAGACACGGAGCGAGTGTGTCAGGGCACGAAAAGAAATGGTAAAACAAGTGTAGCAAGGAACCAGAACTCACCATTAACCGCGTAACTGGAATGCGAACGCTTGGAGTAACCATGTCATGAAGTAGCATATCAGCAAAGGCGAACAGGAACAATATTCAGACAGAAAAATCAAGCAAATGAACCAGTGAATCAAATACAAACCCTGTGCAGCGCGATGGCGACCTCATAGCCATTGAAACACCATATCAAAAACCAAGAAGGGGCCGAGAGAACCCACTGGACAAGCATCAAACCAGAGTGACAGAGGGACGAAACCCCACAGAGCAGAGCGCGGGTGAATAATGAAAAGCATAAAGTGACAAGTGATTAGGATTGACAAAGAGCCAAAAGTTCATATAGGAAAGAACCGGCAAGTGTAGGTAAGTGACCGAAAAAGCCGGTCCAAACCCTAAACCAAAGTTTGATGCACGTACTGCAGAGTTAAGTCAACCTTAAATTCGCTTCAGGACACCAGTCCGATCAGTCAGAGAAATTTTACATTGGCGGGAGGCCATCAGCTTGTTGACCCACCATTTTGTTAAATTCCCTTTTTATATGTAAAATTTCAAACATAAGAATTGTTCTTTGCATAGTTGGACTTAACTCAAATTCTTGATGTTTGGACCATTTGATACATTTTTGAATAGCTATCAGGGAGTCACCAAACATAGAAAAGTGAGTGATGTCATCATCAAGAGCATGTCTCAATCCTTACCATAAGTCAAGTTCTTCCGCTCTATTATTTGTGGCTACTCACAAACCCATGCATATTTTTTCCATATTTGTTCATTGGGGCATAGAATTACCCCTCCAGCTCAAGCCTCCCCAACTCCCCAACAAATGAATGGATATTTCACACATTATTGGTAAGAAGATTTATATAGAAATTTATTATTTAATGCCTATTAATTGTAAGTTTTATGAGAAAAGCAATTTAAATAAAAGTTGCCCTAGAAATAACTTAGAACAATATATTTATAGTTTGAGAAGAAGAGTTATTATCCCCCTGTTAGGAGACTTTGCAACAACAAAAATATTCATATTATTATGATGAGTAATGATTAAAATCGTAAGGCTCAAGCACAATAGTCATTATATGAAGCATTATCTAAATTGTGAAATTCAAGGTTCAAATATCAAGTGAGTGTTCACACCAAAATAATAATAATAATAATAATAATAATTATGATGATGATGTTAATTCAAATCCTAATCCTTTATGACTAGATAAAGGAATTATTTTTAGCTCACATCTTAAAAAAAATTCTAAAGACACAACAAAAAAATTTGTTTGTCATTTTTCTTTTTAATTAAAAGTGCCATCAAATTTTAAAACAAAATAAAAATTGATTAATTTTTCACCCAAAAAATTGATTATAAAAATTTACCTAACATAAAATTATTTTAAAAGAAAAATCCTTAAAAGAACTTATCCTCCAGAAAAGATTGCTTATTTTCACTTCCCATTAAGCCTCTACTTTGACAAAATTGATTCAACTTTTGTAAAACATTTGTCACTTGTTACATTCTTTTTGGATTCATATCTTCTCATATTTTTATATTTATATTTAATTCACCAAGAATTGAATATAGTTTTATTTAAGAATTCTCAATGTCAAGTTATTTCACAATTATATCATATTTCCTTATTAAAAAAGAAATGACCATTTTCTTAATACTTTTATATCATGATATCAAATCATATCATTTTTTCCTAAACTAGATATTTTATTTTTTTTTTGTATTATAGTAACATTTAAGAAGTAAAATAATAATATTAAACATTTTAAATATCATGTCATTAAAATATTAAAAAAATAACCATTTTTAAAATTTAATATTATACATAAATAAAATAAAATGAACAATAATAATCCATTATAACGATTTAGAAATATCGCCTAAAATAATACCTCATATAACTTATTATATAATGATTCATTATAATAACTTTTAAAATATTAATTAGAATAATTACATGTTATAATGAATTAATTAAAATAATAAATTATAATGATATAATTAGATCTTAATCCCATCTATGTAATGACATGATTTTACAATGAAGATGAAGAATATAAAATATTAATTAGAGTACGATAACCTTAAAAAGGGAGATTTCGCATTATAATTAAACAAGGGACCCCCTGCCGTGGCGGTAGTCCCTGCCGGGGTCTACTACAGCAACACTACAAAATAGCATTGCAAACAAAAAACCATTAACCACCATCTTTTATTTGTTTAGACCTACATGTAGTAAATGGTTGGGATTAGGGCAACGATTCTTCTTCCAGTGCAGAATAGAACTCTGATTCTGTGTACCTGCCATGTCGGAAGCAGCCACGCCTTCATCGAATGAATTCAGTCTTACAATTTCCCAAATATGGTTAACATCCACTTGCAAAATTTCATTTTGTACTTCTTGCCCCGCAAGGATTTGATCATTCGTCTTAAACAAATCTATGGCAAGGACCTGAAGGTTGTTGGGCGTAGAGGAAATGAATAAAGTATAAAGTTGAAGAGGAAATGAATAAAGTATAAAGTTGACGGATCAATCTCTAAGATTTCCTGGCAACACAGAGTATCGCGGCCACAAGATCTTCAACAAGGTGAAGCTTCGAGCTAATTTGCAAATCTCTCCATCATCCATTAGAATAGCCCTGAAACATACCTCTAATTGTGGTTTTCGCTAATATAGGGCTTTTTGTATTTACAAAATATGTTTATTTAGGTTGTAAAACAACTTTCAAAAACGAATTGTATTTTGTAATTATGATTTTATTTTGAGTCAACTTTGTCAAAAACGAATTGTATTTTGTAATTATGATTTTATTTTGAGTTAAGGGAATTCACTTTTAGAGAGGAGGATGGAAACACCATTCATCAATGTGGAAAAATATCGAATTGTATTTTGTAATTATGATTTTATTGTGAGTTAAGGGAATTCACTTTCAGAGACGATGGAAACACCATTCATCGATGTGGAAAAATATCCCACTTTCCTTTTATAAATAACGAGAAAACATTAGAACTAATGAGAAAAAAATATAAATGAAAAGAAAGAGGGAAGATTGTCTCATAGAACCGAGAATCAAATTGATAAAATTAAGCACGGCAGACTTCCCTTGTAAATTCAATATTCAGGGTTTCTGAATTCTAAAATTTACTTTATACAAACCGTTTCTTTTTTACAAATCATTAAAGCATAAAACATTAATGAATAATTAATTACAATATGGCACAGAGAGAAATAGCTCCAGTGAAGCAGAAGACGCTTTCCCGTCTTTTTATTTCCCCCTCCCACAACCACGTTAGATGAACAGACGAGAATCAATATGCTGGAAGATAAGGTAGAGGTATCTTGTTGACAGTAGACAATCCAACAAGTCAAGCTGAATCATGAGGACAACAGAAGCAGCGCACCAAAGAACCTTGGTAAAAAAAAAATTCTCTAACTACAGCAGTAGCAAATGTCTTTTTTTCTCTAACTACAGCAGTAGCAAATGTTAATCGCTCATAACGAGCTCAACCTCGAAGAACCTGAAGCATGAGCAGGTAAAAGCTAAGCCTAAAAGTAATCTGTACTCTCAAAAAAGGCCCTTCGCAGAGAGTGCCTAAAATACAAACTTAAACTATATAGTGACTTAGAGAAGCATGCTGGGTTTAAACTCGCTCTCCATTTACCCATTTTACCGCATCCAAAATTAGCGTTATACAATAAAATGTTGAAATACTCCATTTACCCATTTTACCACATCCAAAATTAACGTTATACAATGAAATGTTGAAATACTTGCTTGTACATGATTACTGATGGTGATACTTACATATGATCGTTTAATACTTTTGCACATGATTACTCATGGAGATACTTACATATGATAGTTTATGCAAATTCATTAATCACATCAAAAATATGCTCATTACTTTGTTTCAAAAAATATAGATGCAAAGAAAACAGTTATATCTTTTATTATCTTCTTTACGCCATGATTTCCATATCAAAGCCATGATACACATGATTTTAACGTAAATCGAGAAATAAAAGCATAATAGGAATTTCAAAATTGAGTCTATAAATCCTACCTCACAGCCTAGTTTCAAAACTTTATCATAGGTACTTCCACAACCACATGCACTTCACGGTGAAATTCATTTCAACTTCCACATTTTTCGTATTGGAACTACCCTTATGGGTTAAGAATTTTTATATGATATACATACATATAAACTCAATAGTGAAATGAGCATGTGGGTCACATAGTTACAATGATTTTTTTTTTCATTTTTGTAAAATAAAATAATATTTTATATTATTATTATAACATTGTGTAATAGTTTTTTTTTTTTTTGTAAAGTAGTCTAAATTCTATTATGGTACAAAAAACAAAATTACATAGAGGCGAGCCTCGGATTTACAGCAGTATGAGCCAAGACTAGCTTGTGAATAACATGACCTGACTGAGCAGTAACTAGAGCAGAATTCCATCTATTAGCCGGAATACTAAGATATGGATTAGCCGCGTAGGCTTTAACCAGCCCTGTGTAAACCCGTAAACTAGAGACTATCGTGACTTGAGTCACCGCCATTACCATAGTGAGAAGTAACAGAGCAAGAGTTCGAAGGCTGTGCTTCCATTGCTGGAGCAGCATCTTTACATATCAGAAGAGAAAGAAAGTAGCTGTTGTTCCCAAAAAAACAGAGCCAACCTTGAAAACTGAAAGCCTGGAGATGAAGATCAATCGTCCACAGAAGTTGAAGGGATTTCCTCCACCACCCGGCAAGAGTAAGGGTCTGGCTCGCTTGAGTCGGTATGGGGAGCATCATCCTCCACTGGCGCGCTTGGGCCTGCTCTCGCCTCCCCTGAAGAGTTTGCAGCCGTGGTCGAGTCTGGTACAGAAGATTTTGCAGCCGTGGTCGAGTCTGGTACAGGAGCCGGAGGTTGAGGAGCTGGCAGCGTAGGAGGCTGGTCCGGAGGCAGGGCTGGCAGAGAGCGAGGCTGAATTTCAGCAGAAGAACCTGGAGCTTCATTACTACATTTCTCAATCTTGACTGAGACATAAAATGTGTCTGCTTCCAGGCGAACAGGGAAGCAAAAGCGAGAGGATGGGTGGATGCTATGCTGGCATGGCCTGGCCTGGGCAGACCCACGGCGTCTACCTCTGCGTCTTCGGGCACTGTTGGCCTCATCAGATAGGGAATCTGAGGAGCGAGGGACTGAGGTTCGGCCTCGCCCGCCTCTGGGCCCAGCGCGCCTGCAACTGGCTCTGAGGCGTTCCGGCGACATTGTAATGTGGGAGGAAAGGGGAGCAGCGCGGGCAAAGACCTTAAAGAACCTGAGAGCCAAGGAGCCGAGGGGGGCTTTTTAAAACTGTGACTGCCAGACAGGGGCGTGAGCATCCGATTAAAGGGAGAACTGTAATTGCAGGGGGAGCTTGCGGGGAAGACGAGCAATGTTGCAGCCCCTCGATACAGGAGACGCAGCTCAGAGGGCGGGGAGGGATTGACAGTGGTAGCTTCTGCGCGGGCAGCAATTGAGACCTGCAACATACCAGGCACACAGTAAAACCATAGAAACCAAATACAGACCCATACCTTGCCTCGAGGACCCGACTTATAATGACGGTGCCATCTGCGAGCCATGTGCAGGCCAACTTCAGCCATGAATGCCCAAGGATGCATCGGGCTTGATCTGACGTGAGGAGGCGGAGCATTATGCGTTTTCGCGCGGGGGGGGAGAGTTCCCACAGCTCTCAACTGATGGCGTATTAACTGCCTGGTACTCTCGCCACCTGCGAGCAACTTAAATGCGTTGGGCTGCCACTTGCCCTGTGGACAGCTCAACAGCTTCCTCCTCTCACATCCTGACACCCGCATCCGGGG
>APFE030414487.1:0-17868 GCA_000404065.3 Pinus taeda
AAAGCCGAGTTGACGGTTTGAAGATTGAGCCCCTGACACATCTTAGTGTCTAGGGTCGATGTATATTACCATACTAGATCACACGAAAAGTTTCGTGGAATTTGGCTAGGTCTAAGTAGGATTTTTTAATAGTTAAAAATTTTCCGCAAAACGGGATTTTTTAATTATTTTCTATGTAATGGCATAAATAAGTGGCCTTAGGAAATGTCTGGGGCGTATGACCACTCGAAATTCATCCTCAGAGGCCCAGCATTCTCTTAGAGCCTACTTTGGGGGTCAAAAAATGACTCACAGTCCCTCAAAATCCGATTTTTCAAGTGACAATGGCAAAAATGAAGAAGAAATTCAAAAAAATGAATAATTGGAAAAATTTATAAATTTTCCAAAGTCAAAATAAGTCAAATTTTGACATGGAAAGTAAGTGGCAGTTTAAATGATGATTGGGCATCCTAAGGCCCACCAATCCAAGTGGCAAGTGAGCCAACTCAACAAGAAGCAACGTGGGCCCACTCAAAGTCAAAGAAAGTCAAAGCAAGTCAAAAGACAGTCAACAAAGTTCCACGTTGAAGTTCATAAAGCATCGAATTGCTAAAGGTCATTTTTGTTTTAATTTAAATCAAATTTGGAATTAAAAATAAGTGAGTGGGAAGGGACCCCACCTCACCATATATGAGCAACGCATAACTCAGCCAACCAAAAAATACGCATGCCAATTTAAATACGCAGGTCAGCATAGCATGTTTACAAAGCCAGTCAACGTACATACGTCAAAGAACCTCCACGCTGGACAGAGATATCTCCACGCAATTGTTGGCAGCCCACACGCAGTTTAAATGCAGCCACGTGGGCAGTCCCAGCAGTTTACGTTGGCAATAAACAGCAGTTACGTGGACAGTCAAAGAGTAGTTTACGTTGGCAAGCTACCAGCAGTTTAGAGGCAGCCGAGCTCAACATTTAACGCAGAAATACGCACAGTTACCAACATTTTAGAGGCAGTTAACACAGCAATTTGGAAACACATGGCAGCCTCATAAAATCAAACAGCAGCTCAAAGAGATATTCGATGGACACCTACAGCAGTCAAGGCTGCCACCTACATCGGTCCTCTAAGCCACTTGTACAAATTCATTTTACATTGGGATTGTCACTTGCTACACTTGTCATGGTCTCTTGGCATTGGGATCTCCTCCCATTTCTCTATTTATGGGAGCCTTGGGCTATTATTGTATCAGGATAGAACGAGTTGTTGGGCTTGCGGAAGCTCTGCTGGATTGTGTACTTACCTTTCATATAAATAAATAAAAGTCTTTGGGGTTACTGGCTTCTCTTGTGGTGCACTCTTTGGTTGATGAGGTATACATGTGTCGTTTGATGTTATTATTCATTTGATCTTACATTTGCTATCTAGTTGTTTTTCTTTGTGCATTTGCCTGAGGGCATTATTGTCTAGGGAGGAGAGATTTGCAGCGATCTCAAATCTCCTTTGGGCTTGGTATATTTTGTACACTTGTTGTAGCTTGTCATTCTCGGTTGAATGACAAGCTCAACTTGGTCTCTATATGCCAAGTCTCTTTTGCACTAACAATTGGTTTGCAAGCATTTTGTGTTTTCAAGGGATAGGTTGCCAGCGCTATTGGAGTGTGAGGACTTCTTCGGTTGGAACAGTCACCTCCAAGGGTATCAAAAGTCCCACAAGTTGTTCAAGCCAACAATCTCATAAGACATCAAAAGATTCACTCAAGAGGGAGTTTCTTGAGCCTTTAGCTTATTTTCTATCTTGAAAAATTATCACATATTTTCTTCTTTCATTTGAAAGCATTTGATTTCATTCTAAGCAAATAAAAAATAAAAATAAAAAGTTTTCATTTCTTAGAGAGCAACGCTTTGAAGGCATTGGTCATTTATGTGTTTCATGCTTATCTCATGTGTTAATGGCTATTGCTCATATCAGGTTTTGCTTATAGATCTTAGACAAATAATCTATTTAACTTTAACAGTTCTCCTAGAATCTCGCATTCTTTGTTTTTTTTAACTTAACTTTTCATTAGGGACCACCCCCCTTAGCTAACCTAGGAGATAGCTAAAATGGAGAGAGTTGGGATTAGTGTGACAGCCCCTTCTCTGAGTTCCCTGCCACCAACCACACCTTGTGGGGTTGAAGGCTTTTCTCACTGACTCGTAGGTAGGTGCGGGCGGCAGGGTCAACATCGCCCTTGGGCTTTGCAAGTTAATTTTAGAGTTGGTTGTTCCCATTGTTGGAGCTTACTGTTAACTATTGTTATGATCAGAGTTGCATCAGGCTCTCTGAGAATCTAATGTTCCATGATTTCTCTAAGTAAATTGATATCTGGTACATTTTTTGAGATATCAATTATGGAATGGTGTTGTACTCCTTGATTATGTTCTAACCAATTTGCAGGTAGCTAACATTCTTACAAAAATGCTAGCAAAGAGGGCATCTGAGATATTCAAAGAAAAGATGAGGCTGGTGGAGAACAAGTTCTTTGCAAAGAGGGAGTGCTAGTTTCTCCTTGTTGGTCCAACTTGTTCCCCTTATGGTTGGGTGCACTTTTCTAGGGGAGTATATCTCTTATCATGAGGGAATTTCAGTTTCTATTTTTTCCACTTGTAAGAGAATCTCTCACACCTATGACAGAGTACCTTGTGCTTGTATGGCACCCTAATCTGAGAAAGATTTCCTCACACTTGTGACGCATTTATGATAGGACATACAATGGCTAAGGCACATTCCTTGAAGAGAGGTTCTGTGCACAAACAGCTAGTCATTCACATTTGATAAAGGCTCACTGATTAGGTGCTATCTTAGCATAGGCTGGGCTCTCCACTATGTGATATTCATTTGGATATGGAGTGCTCCGCAGTAGGTTGTGTTGTTCAGTGATTGAGTTTCCTAGTGTATGCTTGAAAGTTGAGAGAAGCTGTTTTGTTTTTAAATTTTTCTTTTGGAGTGAATGTGAAGAATGCAACTGCTGATACAGAATACCAGCATGCTGTCCATTACATTGATGCTGCATATCTTAGATCTAATTGTTATTTTATGCAGGGATGATCTCATCTCATGTGTTATGATAATAAACACCATTTTTCAGCAATGAGCATTAGCTGGATCAAAGAAAGTTGAAACAAACACATAGTAATAAAGTCCAAGGGTGTCAATAACCCTTGTATATATTTTGGAAACTTTTTTTTATGTATTAGCTAACCTTTGTGTAGCCAAGTTGACTGGTTAGATTCCAGCCAACCTTGGTTGAAACTCAGCTGGCCTCTTATGCTGGCCTATGACATCATGGATCAAATAGATATTCAAAATACAAATAGCAATGACCTGCCCAACCTCTTGGAAAATCGAGTACTGACTTTTGATTGAAAGAACCACACCATTCATGACTAGTCTTTTAAATTTTGATGATCGTGTTATGGCCCTCAGGAGCAAGGAATGATGAATTATATATGGTGCGGTTCAATCTCTATAGTATGGTTTGTAGGACACCTTTTGTCCTATTTAATAACTTAGTCTTTCAAAATTATGTCATTGAATAAGTTGGGAGAAATCTCTGAAGATAGCACTGGCATATTTCATTGATTCCTCTGTTTCTTGTGTCCTTTACATTTTTGTGCAAGATTGGCTTTGTTATGTAAAAAGTTAAAAACAGGAAAATTCATTTTATGCAATTTGTTGGTGAAAAGCCACTGTAGTTCATTTGGTACCATCTGAGCTTTTTGTTTTTTTCTTTTTCTTCTTAATATGTCACAGAATGTCACACAAGTTTCTGGACACATGAGAAATCTTTCACCTGTTGATACAGACTGTACAGCAAGACAGTCAAAGGGAAAGTTTGCTTATCAATCGTCAAGGTTGGTTGCTGTTTATTGGCATATTATATAGGTGATGTTTCTTGGCATGTTATTTTGTTTGTCTATTTACCTACTTTCAAGTCAGTGTCTACATTGTGTTTCACCCTTACGGTAGCAGTTTGTCCATATGCAATCAATATTTTTGGTTTGGGAGTAATTTCCCAACTTTAACTATTTATGCTTGCAGTGAGCTTTCCAATGTACAAAAGAATGTATCTTTGCCAGTATCTCTGTTGGGAAGTCCATTGATGCAGTCACGATCTCCACATCATAGAAGCGGCATGATGTCTCCTTCTCCTATATCAACCCCACTTGTTAACTCTGGCTCTTCAACACCTTTGACTGGAGGCCATGGTGCTATCCCATTCCAAGTCAATGGAACTCTGAAACAGAACACACACACAGATGAAAGTTTTGAAAATTTTCCAAGATCACCTAATGGTCCATATATCAATGGGTCTTGTTTGAATAGCCCTTATCATGGTTGCGGGCAAGATGCTTACCTTGGAATAAATGCAGTCCAAACCCCAGAAGGCTCCCCTACACCTCGAGATCAAATAGCAAAAAATAGTGATATTCTAGGGAAAGCATTTGGTAGAATGATGAGGGAAAGCGATGGTGAGCTTCAAAGGCAGTACGGTGGTCAAGTTGCATTAGCCGAACATGTATCCCAGCAGCTTCTCAAGATTCCATCCAAGCTCCCTGGAATTGGTTCTAGACCTGGTTCTCCCATGATAGCTCATGCAAATAGTCATGGCTACCACTGAAGGTACAAAAGGTAAAGTAGTTATTAATTCTATTTTCTTGTTCTCAAATTTTTTTGCACTAGAATTTGAGGCCTTATTGTTACGTTCAATATCAGTTTGTGATTTCTTTGGTATTAATAAAAGATAAACTATTGTTCTTAGGCAGTTCTGCTTTGGCTTACTCCAGCATTACTCCAGCAAGTGCGAGCAAGGAGCATCAATGGTTGAGGGGGTTTATGTGGAATAATTCTTGAACTGAAATTGTGAAATAATGTCCAAAAGTTGTTGCTGTGCCGAGCTTGTTCAGTATACTGTATTGTTAGTTTAGATTGGGATGCGAGGATTGGTAACATAATTTTCTTAAGCATAATGTAAGTTCTATTCTTTTGATCCTAATGTTAAGAGTGTTTGTTCAGGCATCTTGCTAATTAGATGAAGATTTGCAAATAGACATATATCAGACATCTTTAAGAATTGGTACGAACAGGCACACTTTTAACATGGCAACTTGCTTTGTTGCAGGAAGGAAGAGCATCTCTACATTAGATTCAGTTGTTCTTATATAAAGTTAAATATATGTGACCAGCGAGTCACTATTTATCTCGTAATAAGTGTACCAATGTCGCAAGAGTTAAGAAACTGTATACGTAAGGTTGTTTGTGGTAAGAAAGGAAGTTGGTTCACAAGGCGACTTTTCTTATAGTGGCAAGTTGTTTCCTTGGGGCCACCATTAAGAAGAGCTTGGAGCTGAAATAGAGTTGTCCAAAGTTTGGCTGCCGCTAGCAACACGGGCAATAAGAGTGTTGGTTGGGCCTGCATTAGTTATAATCATGTGCATCAAATTTGCTATATGTTGGAGAAGAAGAATGCATGAAAGCCCATGTTTTAACAAGTTTTTAACACTTAAAGTACATAATTAAGTGGATGAATGTCCACTTAAAATCTCATTTATTTTAATCTATTGATATTTTACAAGGCCAATCTTGTAATTCTGTGACAGCAGGGTTTGAATGTTGTGCTTTTCTTTCTAATTTTTTGTGATCTGCCAGAGGTATTTTCTCGTGTACCAAATGCTTGTCAGTAATGTTTGGAGCGCTAAATTCTGTATGTGAATTGCATATATGGAACCCATGGAAAGTTTTATTATTTTTATTTTAGTTGTGTTCAATCCTAGCAAAAACAAATATATACGGACCACTCAACTTGCATGATATTTAAAGCTAAAATACATCATTAAACTCATATAGTTGGAATAGAGATGCATGATATGATAGCATCATAGCAGCAAAGTTAGCAACCAAATTTGGAGAAATGTTATGGGTAGCTTTGGATGAAATATATGTGATGCAGGAGCATTCCTCCCCAAACAATCTTGTAATTTGAGTCTCCAGAAAGTCAAAGATGAGTTTCTTGTGTGACTGTAAATGGGTGTCTAGAAGGTAGATTTAATTAAATAATGGTTTCTGTTCTAGTTGATAGGGTTAAAGATCAAATTTAGAAAGTAGTTGGAAGTTTCATGGAGGTTGATAGGATCTGGAAGCATCACCTTCTTTGTATAAATATGTAAACCTGTGGTCATATAAAGTATGGTAAAGGATTTTTTAACACAAAACCGAGGCTTGCCTGGCATCGTTATCAAGTGGCATCACAGCAAGTTAGTCTTACGGGTGTTGAGGAAGAAAGAGATCAGAGTGGCGCAGTGGAAGCATGGTGGGAAAATCGTACCAGTTTTGGACTGAGGTTTGTGAGAGAAAAGGAGCCTTCAATAGTCTTCAATAAATATAAGATTTGCAAATCCTTGTAACTGTGGTTGCAGTCTAGGGAAACATCATTTCTGTAACCTTGTCTGCACAGTTGACAGAGGTATTGTTGTTGTATTAAGTATGAATTGAATAGCAATTAAAACAAGCAAGTGTATTGAAACCAAAGCAGAGTTCCTTTTACAATAATATAACTGTTCTTCTTCATACTTGGAATATATGGAACCATGTTCTAAGTGTAATATCTGCAGAGAGGGATTGATGCCAATTATGTTCTACCTGTAACATTCGAGGAAGAGGTAATTGAAGCAAAGTTTGATCTGCCTGTAGCATCTGACAGAGGAGTAGGGTCATGGACCTTTAGGTTCTCTTCTTGATTGAAATTAGAACACACTTTTACTTGTTTTTTATTGAAATCGTTGATTGACAGCGATTTGTGTAAACTTCGGTGTGAGCCTGCGATCGGGATAAATACCATCACAAAAAGTAATCATTTTTGTCATATTGTGTGTTAACTCCAAAGTGTGGGCCAAAGGAAGAGTGGCGGTATCAAAACATTGGAGAGAGAAAAAAACACCACATTGCTGTTCAATAAAATTTGTGGGACTGTAGTGTCCAAACAGAGGATTTTATAAAGCGCCACTGCCAAAAAGGATTGGATCGGGAGAAGGAAGAATGTCATGTCCTCAATTAAAAATTTTGACAAAGAAATTCCCAATTTTGCAATTTTGGCGATTAATATATATTTAGATAAATAAAATTAGGAGAAATAAGCTTAGGAGATAATTAAATACATTTTGGAGAAAAGTCAATGGTTGGGACTTAAGAAAAGAAGAAAAATTACAGTGAAGTTAAGTTGTGGAAATTGCCAGAAAGGGAAATCAAACCATGGTATGAGAAAGGGAAAGAAACATTATAAGGAATGCTAGAGCCTCATTTTGGTCATTCCAGTTTGACATTTCATTTCTGATTTTGAAGGTTTGCTTGAGCTGCTGAGCCAAGTCAACTAGTGCTGCTTAGCAGAGGGGTTTCCAAGCAGAAAATCCCAACTCTCTTTTGGTGAATCTTTAGTGTTCCCCTAGGAGAGAAATTTGGAGCTGATTGGATACTTCTTTTCCAGAATTTTGTGAACCATTTCATCTCTGCAACAGGGGGCAAATTTTTCAGGAGAACAAAGTAGCAGAAATAGAGTTGTTTGGAGGAGGAGATTGCCAAGGAAATTTGTCTCAAGAATTTGCAGGAATTTCATTTGGAGGAGGACGATTTTCTTTGTGGAGTTTCATTGCCCGAGATTGTTGCATTTGTGTGGGTCAATTTATTCTTCCTTAGGGCCCGCGCAAGGGTTTGACTAGGCAATTTTTGTTGAAACAGTGGTTGTAGCTTTGTGTCGAGAAATAGTCGGAATTCTCACCTCATCATTTCAGCGCTATTTCTCGTTAGTTTTCAGTTATTTTGGTGGAGGATTTTGGGTGGATGCAGTTGTATATTTTTTGGTGAGATGCAACATTGGGCAGTGGGTGATCGCACTTGATTTTTGGGTAATTCGGGTGGTTGGAATTTTCCTAAAAGGTTTTTGGGTTTTGTTGGTCCAGGGTTGGAGAGCATTGTCATAGTTTTTTCAGAATTTTTGGAGCAAATTTGAGGCTTCAAATATTAATTTGCCTCCAAAAGCAACAACGACAAATTTTAGGGCAGAGCATAGAACGAGTGAGCCTATTTTAGCATGGATTTTTTTTCATTCTCACCTTGGTTTTGCATGCTTGCTTTAGAAAGCCTAGTTGTAGACATTCCACTATATTTTGTACTTAGATTCTCATTGGATATTCAATAAAATGGCTCAGCTCCATCGTTTATTCTCAACATTGTTCTAAGTTTGTTGTTCTTGTGGAGTTTTAAGATTGCGTGTTTATTTGTTTGTTGTAGCTAGTTCATGTTTTGATATTTCACTGTATTTCTCTAGTTAGAATATTATAGTTGTATCAGAGCATGTAATGACAGGACCCTTTGGTGGAGTTGTGTATCGAACTAGAGGTAGAGGTAGAGGTAGAGGAAGGGGCCATGGTAGAGAAGGCGAATCTGAGCATCTTTCTGATAGAGAGTTAGAGAACGCTAGGGACTACATGGGTGACAATGGTGATGAGCAGCCTAGGCAAGGTGGGCATGGCCCATTACTGAAGGAGTTGGTCAGATCGAATCAACAAATGGTGGAGATGATGAAGTAGATGATAACACTACAAATGCAAAATATGCAAGGAGGACCTCAAGGTGGTGGAGGAGGAAATAATGAAGGAGGAGGAGGTTATGGAATATGAGAAGGGAGCCATGTGCTTCAACGCACAAACCACACATATGGTCAGACTCTTAAGCTGGCAGTGCCTCGCTTCACTGAGGAACCAAAGCGAGATAGAGGAGTTCATGCGTTCATCGAGTTGATCAGATCATTCACAGATGACATTGTTGAATATGAGGCGTTGGATTCTAGAGTAAGGAGGATACTTACTTTTGCAAACTATTGTCATATGAAGGAGAAGTATCAGCCCTAAGTAGGGACTTCAACCAGAGGAGGACAATAGAAACAAAATTGGGATAATCAGAAGCTGGCAAGGAAGATGACATTTTCAGGATTTGATGGGTTAGCTAGGAATTTTGCGAGGTCATGGGTTCATAAACTAGACACTTACCTTAATATGAATCTTATACGAAAGACATATGCCATCATATTTGCTACGTTGCATTTGGAGGGTGATGCACATGAGTGGTGGTATCACGAATTGGTTACACGTGGGCATGCGTCCATCACATCCTATAATGAGTTCACTCACAGGTTGGTGGAGAGATTTGATAGGAAGGATTCGGAGTTGCACTACAGGGCGCTGGGTAACTTGAAGCAAACAGGTAGCGCAAAGGCTTACATAGCATAGTTTCAAAGACTAGCAGTGATGGCCTTAGATATTTCAGAGGCGAGGTTGAGCATGCTATTTATTGAGTGTTTGATCGAGCCACCACGAGGTTGTGTGTGAGCTTATAGGTCAACATCATTGCAGGATGCCATTAGTCGGGCACGGGACATGTTGGATGTTGTTCTGAAGAGGAGGGCACCAACACCTACTAGGCTACTTAACCTCCTTTTCCTCAGAAAGGAAGACACGAGGCCTCCTCAGAAGGAGTGCATAGGGAAAGGGCAAGTGGACGATGAGACCAGGAGGGACCTCCGAAGGAGGAAATTATGCTTTACTTGTATGGAGCCATGGGAACCAAACCATTGGTGTACCAAGGGCAAGGCCCACTGCATAGAGTTATTTTCAGACCGTGAGCCAGAGGAGGAGGATGTAGATCAAGAGGTAGAGATAGGGGAGGGTGGACCTCAGAGCTCAGGAGGAGTTGACCCACCACCACCACCTAACAGAGGAGATTTTTGGCCTAGTGGAGGAGTTATTGCTTCACTTCGGGGAGTTTCAAAGTATTTGACTCTGCGGATTAGGGGCACTGTGTAGAGACAACGAGTGTCAGTATTGGTGGACAGTGGGGCAACCCACAATTTTAATGATACACAACTGATGGAGAGGAGAGGTATACAGGCAAAGGCTTTTGAGGGATTTTCAATTTTGGTGCCTAGTGATAGGACTATGTAATGTACAAGGTATGTTCCCCACATGACATTGACCATGGGGAACTACTTGATGACAGATTACTTCTTTGTGGTGGACATTCCAGACACCAATGTAGTGTTGGAAGAAGTTGGAGATGGAGTTCATTGGCCAGATAGGAAGCTGGTAGTATTTAGAGGTATGCATTCATACCCACCTTAGACAGTATCAACGCATAGGATGGAGGTTGATTTGAGGTGTGGCGACATAGAGTGGGTTGTGGAGTTGAGGATCTCAGAGACAAGGGGATTGAAGCAACATACATCTTAACTCTTTTAGAGAGGCATCAGGCAGTATTTGGGGAGATTCCACCAGGCAAGCCTTTGAACAGAGGGTCCGAGCACACCATTGAGCTAGAGGAGGGGGTACACGCAATCATCACCGCTCCCTATAGGCATCCCAAGGCATACCAAGATGAGATTGAGAGAGCTATATAGGAGTTGTTGAGATTGGGACATGAGAGGCCTAGCTCTAGTCCTTTCGCTTCTTCAATAATGTTGGTGAAGAAGAAGGATGGGACCCTTAACATGTGCATAGACTACAAGGCATTCAACAAGAAGACATTGAAGAAAAGGTATCCTATTCCACACATTGATGTGCTGATGGATGAGCTTAGAGGAGCCAAGTACTTCTCTAGGATAGATTTGCATTCAAGGTACTACCAGATTCGAGTGAGAGAGCAAGAGATTCCCAAGACCACCTTTCGTTGCCACTACAAACAGTTTGAGTTCTTGGTGATGCTCTTTGGGCTAGTCAATGCACCAACCACATTTCGGTGTTGTATGAACCATGTGTTCCGCAAGAAGTTGCGGCGATATGTTTTGGTATTCTTTGATGAGATTTTGATATATAGAAAGACTCGGGAGGAGCACCTCCAACACTTGGAGGTCTTACGCGTATTAGAGGAGCACCAACTGTATGCTAAAATGTCTAAGTGTGAGTTTGGATTGACGAAGATGTTATACCTTGGACATGTGATTGGGGAGGATGGAGTACGAGTGTATTAGGAGAATATTAGGGCCATATTGGATTGGCCTACACCCTGGAATGTGACAAAGTTGAGGGGATTTGTGGGCATCTGTACTTATTACAGGAGGTTCATGACAGGGTTTTCCCAGCTAACAACACCCCTCACAGATTTGATGAAGAAAGGGGCTTTTGAGTGCCTCAAGGGGGTGATGAGTAGTTGACTTGTTTTGGTCTTTCCAGATTTTTCACTCCCATTTGTTTTGGAGTGTGATGCATCAGGGGAAGGCATTAGAGCATTTTTGTTGCACTAAGGTCACACCATAGCCTTTGAGAGCCGAAAACTTCAGCCACATGAGAGGTTGTATCCCATATAAGATAAAGAGGTGCTAGCAGTGATGCATGCGTTGGTTAAGTTTCGACAGTACATAGTGGGGCACAGACTCAAGGTTAAGACCAATCACAACAGTCTTACATTTTTCTTGGAGTAGCAGAACTTGCAAGAGAGGCAACAGTAATGGGTCGGTAAGATCCAAGCATATGATTTTGAGATTGAGTATGTCAAAGGCAAGCAAAACATAGTAGTTGATGCGTTATCACAGAAGCCCACGACACACTTTCTAATGGATATCACGCAAGATTGGAAGGCGCAACTTTTGGTGGAGTACTCCAAGGATCGACAGGCGTGTGAGATCTTGGATGGTACTCATGGGGATGACAGGTATCGAGCGATGGATGATGTTATCCACTACAAAGACAAGATTTATTTGGCACCAAGTTCGTAGTTGAGGGAGAAGATCTTGCACACAACTCATGACTCACCTTTGGTAGGGCATCAGGGATTCTACAAGACTTACAGGGCCATTAGGGAGCGCTTAAGGTGGATGTTCTGAAGCATGTTAGGGAGTGTGATACATGCCAAAGGAACAAGGGAGAGCATACACATTTGGCTAGATAGCTATAGCCTCTTCCTACTCCTGAGAGGAAGTGGGAGAGCATATCGATGGATTTTATCACAAGATTGCCAACAGTACATGGGAGAGATTGCATCTATATGGTTGTTGATAGGATGAAGTTCACACATTTTTTCACCATTCCAGCTTGATACTCGGTGTGTTAGGTGTCCGAGTTGTTTTTCTGGGAGGTGTCTAGGTTACATGGGATGCCTAAGACGATTGTTAGTGACAGGGATGCCATATTTATGGGAGGATCTTGGCAGCAACTATTTCACCTTGTGGGCACATAGCTGACTCCCAACACTAACTACCACCCTCAGACAGATGGGCAGATGGACATAGTGAATAAGTGGTTGGAGGGATATCTGTGCAACTATGTGACTGGACAACAAAGAGCGTGGGTGAAGTGGTTGTGTCTTGGGGAGTATTGCTACAACACCACATATCATATGTCCATAGGTATGGCACCCTTTCATGCTTTATATGGTTATGATGCCCTGACTTTCGCTGATATGGTTTTTGGAGATAACATCTCCAAGGGCCAAAGATTGGATATAGGAGAGCCAAGATATCCTTAGAGAACTCAAGTATAACTTGCAGATGGAACAAAACCAACATAAGTTATATGTAGACAAGGGTAGAGTAGAGCGATATTTTGAGGTGGGAGATTTGGATTTCCTAAGATTGCAACCTTACAAGAAGTCTACACTGAAGCAAGAGCTAAAAAGCTCCAATCTCGCTTCTATAGGCCATACAGGGTAATCCGATGAGTTGGTGAAGTAGCTTATGAGTTGGAGGTTCCACTAGGAAGTAGGTTGCATAATGTGTTTCATGTCTCTTGCTTGAAAAAGACTTTGGGACAATGTGTGATGACTGCCACTAAGTTAGCACCATTGGATGATGAGAGACATTTGATTTTGACACCAAAGGCTATTTTATAGGAGAGGGACAGGAAGTTGAGGACCAGTTACATTAGACAATTCCTTGTCAGGTTGAAGGATTTGCCTGAAGAGGATGTCCACTTGGGAGGGAGAATAGATTTTGCAGCATCCAACACTACAGTTGCTCGAGGGAAAGCTGTGAAAATTCCACAACCGAAATCCTATTGCAGCAATTGGAAATTATTTTCCTAATTATTAATTAAATTTAACGATTTATTTATTGTTTCCTATAGCAAATATGGAATAACTCACACTGTAACCTACACAAATAAAACTGCGAAAGAATAAACGATGGAAGAAATGCTAACACACACACATAGAATAAGACAGTTATTTTTGGACAAAAGTCCCCGTAAAAACCCAACTTGGGAAAACTGGTGCATCAATGAGGGTTTTATTTTGTTATGTAGCAGTGAAATTTGAGTACATCTATGGATGCCCAACTGGCAATCCAAACAGCAAGAAAATCTAGGAAAAATACTGAAGGGAATTACCCTTCTCCCACAAGCAATCTCTGGCACAACTTTGCCTACCAAAACTCGGTCTCCTAGAGCTATGTGTCAGCCTCTGTGCTGCTGGTTGGACGACTTGCCTCGGCCTGGGCACTAATGAAGTCGTTTTGCCTTTGGATGTTGAGGAAATCATCTCTCCGACCCTTTGGGACTTTTTCCTGACCACTGGAACTGAGAATGATTTTTCTTTCCTCCAAATAGAACTGCCTGGCTGAAGAAACTGCGTTATCCGTCAGCGCTGCCTCTCTGGGATAACTCAACCCTCTTGTTGCTGCCTCTCCGGATCTAGAAAACCTTTCCTCTGCATCACTGTACCTGCTCCTCGCTCACTATTTCGATCTCACTAGCTCTCTCTCCAACAACTAACTGCTGCTACTCTGAAAATCAATTTTCTCATGAAATTGAGCTGCTCAAGTGTATTCTCCAATTGCTCATGAACTTCTTATAATCCTCTGTTGGGACTCCAATAACCAAGATTAAATCTTAATCAATGGCTAGGATTAACTTGAAGTTGATCCGTGTGAGTTTCCATATCATTCACGCCTTGACTTAATTAATTATGATGAATTAACCATATTCCCTAAGTTTAGACTTATGAAATATTTTAAAACTTAATAATAATCTAATTAAGTCATTTCTAGGTGAAATTTCCAGAAACCATTTCTGGGTTTTGGATATCTCATGTATTATAACTTTTCCACAAAATTTTGTGGCTAGAACACATCTGATGCTACAAAAACTAACACTCCCTCTTAGCGAGGAATGTGTTTTAGTGCTCTACTGCATAGCTTGTAGCAACACTCTGTCTTTGCATCATCTCCTGGCATGTTGCTATGTCTGGCCATGCTACCCATCAACCGTTGTGCAACTTTGATATGTACTGCATCTGTGTTGCTGCTGGCCCTATTGATCTGCTGCCAACACTACATCTTCTCTGTAACTCCCTCTCATTTGTTGTTGTTGCAACTGAAAAGCATCCAAACTACTGAATCAACTGTGATTAGTATCATGCATCTGTCACCCGAGTCTCTGACTATTGCTAGTATCTATATTGTCTATTGAAGACTTTGCTTTTTTATTGAATCTACACTATGCCAATTGCACTACTGTCAACTCTGCACTGCGCTCCCCAACATCTGACTGCTACCAGTCTGCAACTGTCAATCGACATCGGACTGCATCTACTGCCACCGATCCATCCTGCTACTGAATATTGTGGGCCCCCATTGCAAGGTATTGATCCATGAGGTGGACCTCCTCAAGAATCCTACCCATCCGTGGCACTCTGAGGCTACAACACCAAGTCACCCCACCTCACTCGTGGAGGTATGTAAACAAACATAGCGAAGTCTTCCTCTAGTCTGGAGGACAACCTATTAATCTTTGCTGATGTTGCCTACTGGTCCTACTTCTCCTCCATGTCCTTCTTGAGAGGACACTGGGTATTGTAGTGACCAAGCTCACCACATCTGAAGCACTTGACCTTCGACAGGTCTTTCTTTTTTTCCTCTGCTCCCCCTGTCCTTGATTGGGACCCTTCGATGCAAGGGCCACATTCTCATCCTCCTTCACCTGCTTTTGTCTGTTGTTGCTGCCACTAATGGATTTATTTAAAAGAGCTCATCTCAACTCCTCCTGCTACAAATCGGCCCACATCCTGTCCCACCTTGGCAAGGTATCTCTGTGCAAAATACTTTGGACAAATACTTGCCACTCCTCGAAGACATTGCTTAGTGCCAATCACACTAGCTTTGTGGGTTGAGGTGCTACCTGAACAAATGACAATTGGTCCCAGACCTCCTTAATCTTGGTGAGGAAGGAGTCTATGCCTTCCCCCTTCTGCATCTGGATGAGCCCTTACTTCTCTAAGTACATCTTTTGCTACTCAGAAGTTCCCTAGTATAGCGTGGAAAGTGTATCCCACATCTCTTTGGCCATTCCCTAGGCCGCTACATGTGATACTACATGATCTTGGACACCATCAATGATCAATCTCTTCACCCGCGTGAGGTGCTACCCGAACAAATGACAACTAGTCCCAGACCTCCTGAATCTTGGTGAGGAAGGAGTCTATGCCTTCCGCCTTCTGCATCTGTATGAGCCTTTACTTCTTCTCTAAGTACATATTTTGCTACTCGGAAGTTCCCTGGTATATCGTGGAAAGTGTATCCCACATCTCTTTGGCCATTCCCTTGGCCGCTACATGTGATGCTACACAATCTCGGACACCATCCATGATCAATCTCTTCGCTTGCGCCATCTCCTTTATCTACTCCCTCAGTTGATCTACATCCTGGGATACTGATACCACTTCATCAATATATGGCTTTAGGCCATATTCATCTAGAAGGAAGGACATCCTTGCCTTCTAGATGACATAGTTGGAAGCTCCATCCAACCTGTCTTGATCACAAAGTCTAGCAGTGGCCATCTCAACAAATGTTGAAAATCTCATCTTTCCTTCTGCTCAGCGACTGCTCAACTATTTGCACTCCCATCTGCAGTGAGAAACTCTGCCTACAACGTCTGCTGATTTGCAAGGAAAATATAACTTCTTGAGACTAGAAGTTCCCTAAGGAAAATTTTCCCTCAGTTGGTGCTTTTCTTCCTTCCACCAGATGCTAGCTTTTCTCTATCGCACTGCTACAAAACTACTGCATCCAGTTAGATATCTACTCTGCGAAAACACGGGGTTGCTCCCTCTGCCTCTGGAATCACATGATCTGGAGAGATCAATTTTTCCTGTCCCACTTGGAAAAAATCGAATCTCCTCAAGTAACTTGGCCTCTCAGCAAAGTGACGACGCTGACTCTGCGATTTTGACATGCTGCCCACATTGAACAATGAAACTCATGTCCTCGCTATTGAGCTCTCCGACTGATCAACCTAGCTCTACTACCATGTGAAAATTCGAAAACCGTTATCCTATTGCAACATTTGAAAATTATTCTCCTAATTGTTAACTAAATTTAACAATTTATTTACTATTTCCTACAACAAATACTGAATAACTCACACCACAACCTACACAAATAAAATTGTGGAAGAATAAACGTTGGAAGAAATGCTAGCACACACACATAAAATAACACTGTTATTTTTGGATAAAAGTCCCTGGAAAAATCCAACCTAGGAAAATTGGTGCAATAGTGAGGATTTTATTTTGTTATGCAACAATGAAATTTGAGTACATCTATGGATGCCCAACTAGCAATCCAAACAACATGAAAATTAAAATAATGAAGGGAATTACCCTTTTGCGACAAGCAATCTCTGGCACGTCTTTGCCTACCAAAAATCAACCTCTTGGAGCTTTACGTCAGCCTCTGCACTGCTCTGTGTAGCTGATTGGACAACTTGCCTCAGACTGGGCTCTAATGAAATCGTTCTACCTGTGAATGCTGAGGAAATTGTCTCTCTGGCCCTCTGGGACTTCTTCCCGGCCTCTGGAACTAAGAATGATTTTTTCTTCCTCCAAATTGAACTACCTGGTTGAAGCAACTGTGTTATCCCTTAGCGCTGCCTCTCTAGGATAAGTCAGCTCTCTTGTTGTTGCCTCTCCAAATCTGGAAAATCTTTCCTCCGGATCACTATCTATACCTTTCGTCAACTGCTTTGATCTCACTGGCTCTCCCTCTAACAACTGACTGCTACTACTCTGGAAATCGTTCTGGAAATCGAACTGCTCAAGTGTATTCTCAAGGTGCCCATTGACTTCTTCTTATAATCCTTTGTTGGGACTCCAATGGCCATGATTAAATCTTAATTAATAGCTAGGATTAAATTGAAGTCGATTCATGTGAGTTTCTAGATCCTTCACGCCTTGACTTAGGAAATATTTAAAAAATGGCTAATAATCTAATTAAGCCATTTCTAGGCGGAATTTCCATAAATGGTTTATGGGTTTTGGAGATCTCATGTATTCTAACATTTCCACAAAATTTTGTGGCTAGAACACATCTGGTGTTACAAAAACTAACACAAGCAATATTTGGGAGAGGAGGACTATCATGTCCCCGAGGAGGACTATCATGTCCCCAATTAAAAATTTTGACAAGGAAATTCCCAATTTTGCAATTTTGGCGATTAATATATATTTAGATAAATAAAATTAGTAGAAATAAATTGTGGAAATAATTAAATAAATTTTGGAGAAAAGGCAATGGTTGGGACTTAAGAAAAAAATAAAAATTAAAGTGGAGTTAAGTTGTGGAAATTACCAAAAAGGGAAGTCAAACTATGGTATCGAAGCATAGTGTGAGAGATATTGTGTAATATTCCTAATTAGCCATGGTTTATTGGAATATTCGATTTTGCTCAATTTTTGTCTTATATAGTTATTTATAAATAAAAAAGTGAGAAAAGGGGCCATAACTCACTTCTAGAATAAAAGTCACTTCCTAGTAGCACAACGTTGTGACTTAAAGGGGAGCCAAGGGGGCCAAAGGGGGACGCAGAGATGGA
>APFE030414490.1:0-12373 GCA_000404065.3 Pinus taeda
TTTTTATCCATGGTCCTAGTCATGACTCGTATCTTTCACAATATAATTATTGTCATTATTGTCATTATTAATCATTAATTGCAGATGACCAGATCTAGACTTTTTATCCATCGTGATTGTCATGACCAGGCCTGGGATTTCAAATCTCCTTTGACCATCAAATGAAAATTTAATTACTTTTTTATATTTTTCATGTCTTTCATTATATGTTCTATGTAAATTTGTGAGTGTCAACTTTTTCTTATAGGGCAACTTTCTTTGAAATACTCTTGCATCTCAACTTTTACTAATTTGTGTGAAAGTGCCTTGTTTCTTCCTAAGTTAGCCTATTTGCTTAGAAATAGCATAAAACCACACTTTTAAGGTTTTATAAGGATTTTCATTTTTTTGGGTTAATAGTTTTGATTATATACTTAAATTTTAATATGTGAAAGGCACTAAAGAAGGTCACATAGTTAGGAAGATGAGGATCCTCAACCATCATTGGATGAGATGGTGTTATGAATTCCTCTAAGCATATTAGATGTGGAAACCCTACATCAAGAGAAAAATACTAAATGGAAGTAACTAGTTGTTGAAGAACCATTGCCCATCACAAATGATTCGTTGGCTAAGCCCAATCATGACACCTTTGATATTTTAGCTAAAATCTATGATAACTTGTGTTTAAAATAACAATAATAATGTATATTGTTAATGCAACCATCAAGACATAAACTAATACTTTTAATGGTTTTCGTATTAAACTTTGTGCATGTGATCTCTCTCAAATTTGCTAAGTTCCATCTACAACATGGGATGAATAAATAGTTTGTTACAACATTGTCCAATGAAGTGGACACAAGTATCATCCTCATCGTGAAAGGTTTGAACTAACATTGCTAACTTTTGATAATCATGATTCTAGGCAATGCAGGTTATTTATTTTGACAACAAGGGCAGAATTATGATAACTTTTACAACTGATTGAGAAGCCTTTTATTAAAGATATGAACAATAGTGTGAAGAAATGCTAAGTCAATTTTTTTCTAAGAACATGCCCATGGATTGTGTTGAACTTTTGCAATTTGAGACCTCTTGAGGAATACATTTTCATGCTTCAAAGGTAGCCGTGCTTCAGAGAAAACTCTTTTTGATATGAAAGACGAAAATTTTCATACTTTGTGCATATATGAAAGAGAACTCCTTTTTGATATGAAAGACGAAAATTTTCATACTTTGTGCATATATGAAAGAGAACTCTTTCCGATATGAAAGACGAAAATTGTCATACTTTGTGCAAATATGAAAGTAGATTGAAAATATACAGGAAAGATTTAGCAAATTAATTTTTTTCCAAAAGTCAAAAGCATATTGTTACATGAGCGACTGCTTGTCAAGGTTGAACATTTAAGGTTCTAGAAAATATCGTTGGATTAAAAAAAATCTTTCTCTAAGTTCATTCAATAGAGCCTAGTTGTGTCTTATGTGAGTCTATGACTATGTCAATATTGGAGGCCATGAGTGTAATACCTCTTTGAGTCTGGACAATTAGGGGTAATGTAGAAATGAACTTCAATATGGGAGGAGTAAAGAAAGAAGAGAATGCTAAGTTTATGGAATTAAGCATTTGTTGGACTTGGGAAGTTGGAATGTATGTTGTGTCTAGAGTCCAATCCCTCCTTTTCAACAAGATTGAAAGCTGATAGATGAAACCAACTCTGAATTGTGGCGAGACGAGAGTTTATAAAAACCACCCATCCTTAGACAAGGAGTCCAGTGTTGTCAGTTTATAACAAAGTCATACTACTTTAGAGATCTAGATTTGCTTCCTCCCTCTAAGCATTAGTTAGTATATGATATATCTCTAATTTCATAAAGTAATATACAATATTTTAACCCAAAAAAACTCTTTAAAATTTAAATAAAGAAAAATATTATTTTAATAAGAAATATTATAATAAAAATTTATATAATCATGCTTAACTACAAAAAATCATACAAAAATTTCAACTTAAATAGCGCATGAAATAGTATAATTCAAAAAAAAACAAAAAAAAATATAACCATAAATTTCACAAACAAAAACTACTCTATACATACCACTCTCGATAATTACAATTTTTTTCTTGTCATCAATACAACAATCCATGTGAAATGAAAAACAATGTTTTAAGTTTTTACGGTTTCTTTTTCAAATTTAATAAAATTATAATTAAAAAATCAAATTATAATTTCGATGACATTGCATAATTAAATATTTAAATTTAAGAAGACAAATTAATTTTATAATGTTTAAAATTAAAGTTTAAACTATACAAATATTTTAAAATTTTGTAATAAAATTAGAAAATATGAATCAAAATTGTTTGTACAAATTCAGAGCAATAAAAAAACTCCAAAAGGTATAGTAATTAATTAAAGTTCAGCTCTAAATCTCCTTATACCACAAATAGGATGGTGGGTCAAAATCTCCTTATACCACAAATAGGATAGTGAGTAAATATCACTCACTGGATCTAGTGGCAAGGGCACACATAATTTCTATTTCTTCTATGGCACAATAATGGGATGGCCCGAAGGGACAGTATTAAGGATTGTTCTATAACGAAGCCACAATTTTGGCTGGAAACAGCCGGAATCAAAATCTTAGACTACAACAAAAATCAATTTATGTAGAAACACAAGCTTCAAACCAGAAAAGCTTCAAACCAGAGACAATGCATATCATCTGACTGGTGAAATCAAGTTTCTCCCATAAATAACTCTCACATGAAGCTGAACATGGCCTTTGTACATCTCTAAAAACATGAAAGTGACCAATGTAAACACATTTAAAAGTAGAAAGTTTGTATACTATATCATTTCAAAACTAAAGGACATCAAATGATTCAATTCAAATACATTGCCAAAAAGACTAAAAAATACAATGAAAATGTAAATTTAAACGGGAGTGTTCCTAGTTAAATGCCAGGCAGCACACATGAAACAAAATCCAGCCTATGAAACTTTAAATTAAATTTAAATAAAAAAATTGCTAAGGTTTAAATGGTCTTAATCCACACATTTCAAAGAGTTGCAAATTAAATGTTTAAATGGTCTTAATCCACACATTTCAAAGAGTTGCAAATTAAATTCATACCCACACTTCGCAAAGATTCAAAAGTAAAACTAATGATAAAAACAAAAAAAAAAACTCACCTCTACTGTTTTCGAATATCAGGAGAGGAGGACAATGTTTTTGAAAATCAGAGGAGAAGAGGAGATTGAGTCTGCAAATCAGAAAATTGGGGCAGAATAGTCTTCTGCTTGGGTGGTTCTTCCTCTGCTAAAAAAATATGTATGGCCCTAGAAAATAAGAAACCTATGCCTTGCCCTTAAAATTGAATTACCCACCATTATTTAATTTAAAAAAAAATTCATTTAAAATTTACACCAAATCCGTCATTTCTTCTCCATCTGGAATAATCTACGGAGCCGCCGAGGTGAGGTTGACTCTACGGAGCCGCTTAGGTGAGGTTGACTGAGCCTGTACTCCCTCATTCCCCCCTAAAATTTATGACGGGCAATCGAGATAACTGAACGTCAAATCTACGGTTTGAGATTTTTTTTAACCGTCATTTTATACCGTTTGGGAAAAAAAATTGTGCCGTCAAATACGTTTAAAAATGGAAAAAACGTTCTGTGGAACGTCAAATTCCAGGCCTGACTCATGACTCGTATCTTTCACAATATAATTATTGTCATAATTAATCATTAATTGCAGATGACCAGATCTAGAATTTTTATCCATGGTCCTAGTCATAGCTCGTATCTTTCACAATATAATTATTGTCATTATTAATTACACATGAACAGATCTAGAATTTATGCTATCTGGTCATAAATAAATGGCAAGTGTATATGCCCATTGTTCGATTTCGCTAAAGCCGAAATAGAACAATGAGCATATACACCAGTTGTTCAATTTCACTAATGCCTAAATTGAACGGTGGGCATATACACCCACCGTTCATTTATGGCCCGACAGAATTTTTATCCATGGTCCTAGCCCTGGCTCGTATCTTTCACAATATAACTATTGTCATTATTAATTGCAGTGGTAAGTAACGGCTATAGATAATCAACATTGACTTGGCAATTTAGGGCATTCCATATTTATGGGTCACTCATGATGAGTTCTAAATCAAACACATGCGACTTTTTGGAGATTTCTTTGACGGAATCTGGCGGAAGAAATGAGGTTAAATCTTGATTTTTAAGTAGTTAAAATGGTTTTTCAACTGCATATTTGGATTCAGCGCCCTGAAAAACCCTTGGAAGCCATTGATTGTGCAGAAACTACCTATCAAACTTGGGATTCCAATGAATTGCTGCCAGATTTTGAGCGAAAAAATCCGCCGGAAAAACTTTCAAAAAGTCGCGTTATAGACTACTCACTAAATTATTATTTGTTACTATCAATTTCATTGCTAAGTCCGAAGAGATCATCAATTAGTTTGATAGTTTAGTTCTTTTCCAAAAATGTAATTATTAATTTGATTATAGGTTTTATAATTAAAGTATTTTAGGGTTGCGCTGGTTTCTGATTATAGCTTTTACAATTAAAGCTTTAGATACAATTTAGGATTTTTTATTTATTGGTTTCTAACTTTAGCTGTTTTATATATTTAGTGATTTTATTAAAAAAATTATATCATTCATTATTCATTGTGAATTTTATAATCGACGGTTTTATACTGATTGATTTTTATTCGTAACAGTTTTCCATATTTATTAATTTAATGGTAATTTTTCTATGGATATAATTCTGATTTTTATTATATTAAATAATTAAATATTGTAATTAATAATTTTAATTATTAATAAAAAAATTTGTACTCTTAAAATAATCATTGAAGCTCTAAATAGTGTCCAATAGTTTAAATTTTGAATTTGAATAGTTTTTAATTTTTAGTTATATTTTCAAAATTATTTATATTATTTGTTTCTAATTATCAGTAATTATTATTATCAATGGTTATTTAATTAAAAGAATCCTAATAAAATAGATTATTATAATAATCTATATCTATATATATATAATATATATATTATATATTATATATTTCTTTTATTTATTGTTTGTTTGTTAAGTAAATGGAGTAAAATATGAAGATTTAGAGTCCAATTACTGATTTATATAGATTTATAGTCCCATGAGTTGGTATTTCCTTCACATTTTTTTCATTTCATTCTTTTACAAGGGAAATCAATCAATCATGATTTATGTAAATTCATATCTTCTATCTTTTGCTTCAGCTTCTTCTAAAGGGGAGCTAATCATATCCTATGGTAAGGGATTTCGTTCATTCTCTTCAAGAGACTTTTGTAGGACCCAGGTAGGCTTAAAAGATTTACATTTTGTTGATTGCATGCTTGGTTAAATGTTGACTTATTCTCGAGACCCCATCCAATAGGAGAGAGACTAGACCTATTTCCAAATGTAAGGAGAATTTGAGGTACCTTGCGGATTTAAATTTCCCCCTCTTTGGAGGATTTTCTCGAATCAACTAACTCCTTCTAAAGGAGGAGAAAAGCAGTGTAGTGGAAGTGGAACCAAGCAGAGATGGCTATGCACAAGAAACCCTAAAATTTGGAGAACAAATATATACTTATATTGTTAAAATTACTATTACCTAAAAAATAACATTAAATCAATAACTATAAGTAACTATAATAACCAATTATAAATATAATGATAATGACAAGTATAGGGTTACAAATCACACTTATTAGAAAACAACATTTTTTAGAAAAATGCATTAAAACAATAACTTTATATATTAAACCCAAGACAAGTAGGTGTTAATATCCCCAATACCCTCCCTTAATGAATACTTGTATTGATCTTTGATTTCTGTCTCGTAAAGTCTTTATCAACATATTTATCTACTTTAGAAATCTCATATCTTGAGTTCCATGGGAGCTATCCATACTCAACAAAAGCTAGTGATGCCTATTGGCTAGCCCCACAAACAACTGCTAACCAAAGATGGACACTTCTAAGAAAACATGAACATAAAACACTCTAGACACCTATATTAATACAATATTCACGTACACTAAATTAATCTTACATATTTTTCTGCCCTTCCATAAGATAGTTGCACACAGAGCTACTAGCTTTGATACAAAAATAAAAGACACTCAAGAATGCCATAAATAAACCAAACACTCAAGGAGAAATTTATTGGATCTGATCTGTTTCAAAACACTTGAGAGCCATATTTATAGTAATACTATAGCTACAACAACTAACTATAATAACCAATTACAACTAGAATGATTATGGAAACTACCAGTTACAACTCACATAAACAAATCATGTAAAAAATACCTATGCTGAGAAATATCAAATATTAACCCAACCACATTAATAAATATTATTTAATATTTTCTATCTCACCTCATCTGAACCTCTGCAGCATTGATATCAACGTATAGCCTTGATATCAAGATATGTAGTGACTTGAACGTAGATCAATGCAGCATTGATATCTAACGTATAGCCTTGCAGCATTGATATCAACGTATAGCCTTGATATCAAGATATGTAGTGACTTGAACGTAGATCAATGCAGCATTGATATCCAACGTATAGCCTTGATATCAAGGTATGTAGTGACTTGAACGTCGACCAAAGCCTTTGCAGTGTAGTGGCCTTCCACCTTTTTCATAAAGGTAAGTAAAGGAAACTGGTTTGAATACTTTCTGTCTGAGCTGATCTGAACCTCTGCAGCCTTGATATCAACGTATGTAGTGACTTGAACGTCGACCAAAGCCTTTGCAGTGCAGTGGCCTTCCACCTTTTTCATAAAGGTAAGTAAAGGAAACTGGTTTGAATACTTTCAAGCATTTTTAGGGTTGCAGTGGACACTTCAAGTGGGAACTATTTCAAGCTTTTTAAGGTTGAAGTGGAATTGTACAGGGTTTGAAGCCGGATTATTTCAAGCTTTTTAATGTTGAAGGGAAACCGCAGAGGGTTTGAAGCGGAACTATTTCAAGCATGAATGTAAAGATGGTCGAGGGTTCCGCCCATGTGATATATTTCAGTGCAAACATTTACCTAATTATAACTTGATAGCACTTTTTAGCAAAGGATTCTTAGTACAAGGATGATCTACAAATATGAAATGTGCGAGCTGCATATATTGAGTTGATTTTAGGGCGGTCTATTTCGTTATTTTAGTGTTGTTTTTTCTCTGGTAGATCTCGAGTTTAATTTCTCTTTTAAATTTGCTATATTTTATATGAATATTGTGAATAATATCTACTGTTAATTGACCTAAAAAACCTTTAAATATAATAATATAAAAAATAAAACCTAATAAAATTATAAAACCTATATATATATATACACGGCACTAAATCCAATTTCTTGCATTATGCATAGTATATGATATTATGATTACTCACATCACAATCATCCAGTTCATGATGGTGAATAATTCGCAGTTTGATTTGTAGTTATTAATATTCTGCTGAGTCAATGGCCTAAACTTTAAATTATAAAACCATTTTCTTGCATTATGCATAGTATATGATATTATGATTACTCACATCACAAGCATCCAGTTCATGATGGGTGAATAATTCGCAGTTTGATTTGTAGTTATTGATACTCTGCTGAGTCAATGACCTAAACTTTAAATTATAAAACCTATACATATATATACACACACGGGACTAAATCCAATTTCTTGCATTATGCATCGAGGGTGATATTATGATTACTCACATCACAATCATCCAGTTCATGATGGGTGAATAATTCGCAGTTCGATTTGTAGTATTAATATTCTGCTGAGTCAATGGCCTAAGTGTAGTTCGGAGTATATAATAATTAGGGTAATTATTTTTTATAAATTTTATTAACAATTAGTTTTAACTTAATTTTAAATTTTACTAATAATCATTTGTCAAAGTTTTAATAATTTGTTAATGTTTTCTTTATTTTAATTTTATTTGGGTGTTATTTCATTGTAAATATGTTATATTTTATATGAATATTATAGTTTAATATCATGGATTTTCATTATCATGATTACTATCATCTTCAAATTTTATTTTTATAAGTTATTTTAAATTTTTAAGTCTTTTACCATATTTTGCTAAAAAGATTTTTGGATATAATAATATAAAAGATAAAATTTAATATAAATTTTATATTATAAAACATTGTAAACTTTTATATATATATATATATATCCATTTTATTATTCCCATTTTTAAGGTCACTGTAAATAAGATTTTTTTGTTTATAAAAAGAGTAACTTACCCACTCAAAATGTATCACAACTAAATCCAATTTCTTACATTATACTTCCAGAATATACTATATGATATTATAATTACTCACATCACAATTATAGAATTGATGATGGGTAAATAATTAGCAATTTGATTTATAGTTATTAATATTCTGCTGAATCAATGGCCTAAAGTTTAATTTGGATTATATGATAATTAGAATAAAAAATTCTATTTATTTTTTTATAAATTCCCGTAACAATTAGATTTAATTTTAACAATTAAATTTACTAATAACAACTTTTCAAGGTTTTAATAATAACTTCTCAAGGTTTTCATCATTTTAATTTTATTGCGGTGTTATTACTCTTTAATTTTCAAATCAATTTAATTGAAATGGCTTTGTCCATTCCTTAAAAAGCAACCTTTCATTTCCTTCTTCCATTTATTTCCCTGGTTTGAAAAAAATCTTAAAATGATATATCTTATTTACATGAAAAACAGTGATGATGAAATCATTACCCATTGTCAAAGATCCAAACGAAATCGATGGTCAATATTAGAACTCTACATGACGGTCAATGTTGCAATATAAGATATCTCGGAGAGCTATGAATGTAAAACCGAAATAATGTTGAGTTATCGTGGAAGCAAACTGAAGAGAGTCTGAAGTGGTCCTGGGGTGGCCTAATGAGGCTAGAGGATTAAAGCATCTAAGGAATAAACGAACTCACAAGAACGCAACGGATGGAGATTTTTTTGTTCGATATTGTACTATCTACTCAAATGTGCGTATTTCAAAATTGGGTCTCTCCCACGATTGATGAAGCAAACGCTAATTAAAATATTACTTTTTAAGAATCATAAACCCAACATATCAATATGGCAGTGTAGCCACTATTCACTACTGCGTGTGGGTTGAACCCATTCATGATTTTGATTTTAAAATGGAATGAAAAATCATAACTAAATCTTCCACATATCATTTATCATATAAGCAGGAAGAGTTATTATGTGTCTTAATAATGTTGATACAATCAACAAAAGAAACACAGCAGTAAGCACAGCAGTACTAATCAATTATTTTGTAAACAATTTGCTCGTGTGTGGCAAGATGTGATGAGTTTTGTGCCCGTCTTCCTCTAACTACTTCTTCTCTTTCGTGAATGGAAAAGGAGATCTTGTATGCAATCATGAAAGGAACTAATAATGTCCAACTAGAATGCAAATTAAGTTGCTGCCTCAACGCATCCGGTTAAGATTGTATTAAAGAATCGATTAGTTTATATGAACAAAGTCAAAGTCACACGGCTCTAAGAAATCGACAGAATAAAACATCGAACAGTTACATCCATCTTTGAAACGCTACGCTTTTTGCCTAGTTGCATAAGTAAATTATTTGGAATTTATCAATGTTCTCCCAATGCATCTTACAACAAGCATTTATGCTAATGAACGGTTCCTCAGTTCCATACCTTCAATTCCTTTATAATTTTTGCTCATTTAAATTTCTGAACATCTTAATAAAATTTCGTTAAATGCGAAAATGTTGGAACTACTACACCTACATGCTGACTCTCAGTTAGAGCATTGGATTGCATGCAAGCGGACTCTTAGTTAGAGCATGCCACTAAATGCAACTACTACACATCTACATGCAGACTCTTAGAGCATGGGATTGCATGAGATTTCTTTTCCATGATTTACTCCTTGATTTGCTCTTTCTTTAACTCCGGAACTGACTAGTTATCTCCGGAACTACTTGTAGGTGTTGAGTACTCTTATTTACACCACTATAGTGCATTACATTGGGATCTTCACCCAGTAATGCTATATATGAGCATTGTAAATATTTTCTAATGGATCATTCTTTTCTTCTTTCAATTTTCCTTTAGTGTTTTTGCTATGCAAAGCTGTGTGTTCAACGTTTACTAGCTAGATTCATCTGTGCAGGTTTTCTAACACATTTACAGATGAATCTAGCTAGTAAAGGTTGAACACACAGCTTTGCACAACAAAAACACTAAAGGAAAATCGAAAGAAGAAAAGAATGATCCATTAGAAAGTATTTACAATGCTCATGATATAGCATTACTCGGTGAAGATCCCAAGGTAATGCGCTATAGTGGTGATCAATCAGAAGACTCAACACCTACAAGTAGTTTCGGAGATAACTAGTCAGTCGCGGAGTTAAAGAAGGAGCAAATCAAGAAGTAAATCATGCAAAAGGAATCTTGCATGCAATCCCATGCTCTAATTAAGAGTCTGCATGTAGATGTGTAGTAGTTTCATGTAGTCGCATGCTCTAACTAAGAGTCCGCTTGCATGCAATCCAATGCTCTAGCTGAGAGTCCGCATGTAGGTGTAGTAGTTCCAACACCCCCCCTGAACACCACTATGGGGAAAAATAGAAAATGGGCACTGACGACTAAGGCCAAAGGTCATCCAAAATATAGTGCAACTTGTATTAAAATTGAGGAAAGAGGGAACACCTCGTGGGAAAACCCCCCCTCAAAATACAATGTAATTAAAAGAAAAGAGGAAGAAAAGACAGTTGCTAAGCAACTGTGTCCTTCACTCCAGGACGATTACGCAGAGAGTGAAACTTTTGCTCACTGAATGTCTTGGTGAAGATGTCTGTAGTCTGTTCTGCTGAGGGACAGAACTGCAAATCAATGACCCGATCATGTACTAAGTCTCTGATGTAGTGCATATGGATCTCTATGTGATTCGTCCGCTGCCGCTGTACTGGATCCCTGCAAAATTTGAGAGTGCTCTGGTTGTCACACCAGATGACAATGGGCTGGCGGAACTGAATGCCCAACTCAGTGAGGAAGTGTTGTATCCACAGAGCCTGAATGGTGATGTTGACTACTCCTGTGTACTCGGCCTCAGCTGAAGAGAGAGCAATAGGAGCTTGCTTCTTGCTCGACCAACAGATAGGGCCAGATCCTAGACTGAGTGAATATCCGTAGGTGGACTTGCGATCAATGTTGTCTCCCACCCAATCAGAATTTGTGAAGCCAAGGAGATTCAATGCAGTGCCTACTGCATAGTGAATCCCGAAGATGATGGTGCCCTGCACATACCGGAGGATGCGCTTGGCAGCATTCCAGTGTAGCTCATGCAGCTCCTGCATGTATCTGGAAACTGCCCCTACTGCATATGAGAGATCTGGTCTGGAGTGGGTGAGGTACAATAAGCTCCCCACTAGCTATCGGTAGAGAGTACTGTTAACTAATGGAGTGTCACCTCCATCCTCAAGGCGGATCCCAGACAGAAAAGGAGTCGGTACTGGCTTGCAGTCAGTCATGCGAAATCTCTCGAGGAGATCCCATGCATACTTAGCCTGAGAGAGTTTGAGGCCTGTGGCATCCTGGCTAATCTCAAGACCAAGAAAGAAGTGCAATGGACCCATGTCTGTCATCAAGAACCTATCATGCAAGGCCCTCTTGACTGTAGCAATGGCTGAAGCCGAGCTTCCAGTGATTAGGAGATCATTACATACAAGACTAAGATAAGAAGAGAATCATGTTTTCTAAGCATGTAAACATTCAGATCAGACTTACATCTTTCAAAGTTTTGTGATAAGAGAAAAGAATCCATCTTCGCGTACCAAGCTCTCGGGGTCTGCTTAAGGCTGTAGAGAGATTTCTTCAGTCTGCAGACCAAAGATGAATCCTGAATGAAACCATGTGGTTGCTCCATGTAGATCTCCTCAGATAGGTCTCCATGAAGAAAGGCATGCTTCACATCCATCTGATGTACTTCCCACCGCTGGGCAGCCGCAATGGCAAGTGCAAGGCGTATGGAATCCATCTTTGCTACTGTAGCAAAGGTCTCGTCATAATCAATGCCATGCACTTGTTGGAAGCCTTTAGATACTAGCCTCGCTTTTCGTCTGCTGATTTTCCCCATCTGCAGCACTCTTGGTCCTGTAGACCCATTTGCATCGGACAAGTTTCCTTCCTGAAGGAAGGGGACCAGATCCCAAGTCTGGTTCTCAAGGAGGGAGTTATACTCCTCCTCCATGGCGGACTCCCAAGCTGGATGCCCAGCAGCCTCAGCATAAGACTGTGGATCAGAAGACTGAACCAAATGA
>APFE030414526.1:9569-76287 GCA_000404065.3 Pinus taeda
AGTTGAGTCTAAAAAAAAAGAAATTTGAAATGCAAGAATTAAAACAAAAAAAGAAGGATCTAGTCAAGGAGAAGAAGGTAGCAAGGATTGTTGCAGTGCAACGTTGAGCAGATGAAAGGATTGAAAGAGATAAAGCAAGGCAAGTTAAGGACCAACAAAAACAATTGGCAAGACAGGAAAAGGAATCAAGAAAGGCACAACAAATGCTTAAAAAGGAACAAGGGATGATCAATATGGTTGACAATGATACAAGCATATCTGATGAAACCAGGATTATTTCAAACTCATTGGACTCCATTGCAGATAATACACCATTATTCCAAGATCTCATAAACATTCAATTGCCTCACTATCAAACTGAGGGTTTACCCACTTGCCTTATTCCTACCAGAGTTGGTGTCAATTCTATGTATGCTCATTACACACCTCCACTTAATGTAGGGGTCAGTAGTGCAAATGTGAGGTATGGGTACTAATTACCTCCATGGTTGGAAGCTGCAAATTGGACTCAATCATATGGCAGCAATCAACCATTTCCTAATCAACCCTTTTTAGGTAGGCCCACCTACCTGGATCAAGAAGGTAACTCAGGGAGTTTTGGCACTCAAGATTCTCAGGGCCATAAAGAATAGGGGTGTCATATGTTTTTGGTTGTAACCACATTATGATGTGGATTTTGGATGGATTGTATCTTTTTCTTGTCACATAAACATTTTAGCTTACAACCTAGGTTGTTTTATTTCATATTGCGTACGATATTGTAGCCAAAATCCATTTTAGAAGGAACATCTATAGTCTATTATAATGTAGAAATCTTACAGGGTTCTCAGGGCCATAAAGAATAGGGGTGTAATATGTTTTTGGTTGTAACCACATTATGATGTGGATTTTGGATGGATTGTATCTTTTTCTTGTCACAGAGACATTTTGGCTTACAACCTAGGTTGTTTTATTGCTTTGAAATGCTAACAACATTATGGTTCTATGCATTCACTACGATGAAAAGCCAACAACAGCTTGGTTGGTTGTAAAGCAGTTTTGTTTGCGAGCTAAGCACAAATGTTTATAAAAAATTGATTAATAACATTGAAAAACTATTTATTACAGTGGATTATTCTAAAAAAAAATAGGTTTGGAGTGATGACTACATTGTTGTAGCTCCTCTTGTTGTAATTGAGATTCAAGCTACAAAAAAAAACGTTTCTTGTGCACCTTGCAGACATATTTGAATATCAGAGAGAGTGTCCTTGATTTTAATTGTGCTTTCAACAATAGACATAATTAGAGTTCTTAATAACTCTATTAAATTCTCAATTTTAGCCATTTAAAAACTTCAAAAAAATTGTTGCAACTTCACCTTATGTTTCAATACAATACTAGTTAATCAATCTTATTGAGTAGAATAATTCAAACGCAAAACGAGGGCAAAAGTTGATGCATGCAGGTCTATTTACACTATTAAATGAGACTGTAATATTTTGAGAAACAACTTCTGAATGTGCAACATTCAGTGACTTACTGTTATCAATCTTGTATGACTCTTCAGGTCTCGAGGACCTTGCTAAAGGAAGGGACTATGTTCAAATGACGTTATCAATCTCTTTGTAGAATTGCTTGGCCTCGATGTTGGCATGACCTCTTTCCCTCGTAGATTATTGGAAAATGAATCAACCATAATAATTTTCAAATGGATGGTAGTAGAATAATAATCAGTCTTGACTTCGAATCATTTAAACCTTTATCTTCATACCAATATGAGAGAGAGTATTATTATATAAACCAAAAGGCATATATAAACGACACTTAAATGGGATAATATCTTAAAACTCATAGTAGACACCAAAAAAAATGGTATTGTTCTCTTATGGAATGATAGCTTCAGGTTCGCAATGCATCACAATACATTTTATACAACACACGTTATGGAGGGCTAACAACGCATGCACCAGAATGCAATATATAAATAGCCAACAATATATCTAGTATTCAATAAGACTGACCAAAGCACATGCTTCGCACATATGCACAATAACAACAACTAGTTCAACGCAGTCTTGACCCACTTGCAGGAGCTCCACGCCAGCTAAAAGATCATTCCACACATTCAACACAATTATGAACGCACAAAGATGAATGCACCATATGCTGCTACTGGATGGAGGAAGATCCCTTGGCTAATGTCTGCATATAATGCATGTCAATCACTAGGATTTAAGATGTCACCTCTTGTGTGAGTGATTTTGAGGTTGATGAGAATAGTTGGAAATCCTCCTCCTTTGTTAAGAAATAAACCTCTTTAATCGGCCTGTTGATCCAATTTGAATCTACCTATTAATTAAATTTCTTGAGAATCGAATGAGGACCACAACAAAAAAATCTAGATCATATATTTTATATTTGTGCTTCGATTGCATCTCCAAAAAAGGGAAGCCTCTAGGTTGAGCTACGACATTACAAAAGCTAGGTTGAATCAAACCATATCACAACCTAGATCGAACAACTACTATGGATGAAATAGATAGGTAATTTAAAGATATCCTGGTAAATGATTAATGTGCTACTTAAAAGGAACATTGGAAGAGAATTTCAATAAATTCAGAGAGTTTACAAGTTCTATAAGATACACATGCTTTATCAAATACTAGGTTCTACATGTTGTTGAAGAAAATAGTCACCAAGAGTGTAATATTTTGCTATTAATCAGTACAAGTAAGAAAAGGATCACTAGTTGAGAGGGGCATAAGCAAATGCTCGATTGAAAACATGTAGTCTTGTACCTCTAGTTCCACCATCGATATAGTAAAAAAAAAGTCTCCAAAATCTAAAAATTTTGATGGCAATTTGAGATCATTCAACAAATCTTCAGGGTGTGTAGATACAAATCGCAGACTGTGTGAGGCAACCAATACACGAAATGGGATAGTAACATAGGGAATGGACCTCTAATATTATGTCAGGGCAGACAGACGCATATAGACATTTTCTACAAGTACCACAGAGAAAATAAACCACAACATTTAAAATAACCAATTCATTCATCTGCCAACCATTCAAAGTGGAAGCGTTATCAAGGTCGATGAGACTGCAAATAAGGGAAGAGGCATCACTGACAAGGCCTGACCCACTTACATAAAACGGGCTCTAGAAGAAAGTTAGAACACTGTCAGACTTTGGCCATGGAAAAGCAGAGCACAAATTGACAAAAATGCAGGTTGAACTTCAAAGCTCTAACCAGTGAGGATGCTTAGGCTAGACAAAAAAACCACTGGTCTTGGTGATATAATGTTGAGAAGATACATTCCTAAGTAAATCAAGCTCTAAACATCATAAAAAAATACTTGGATGATTTATAAGATGCAGATGGCAAACAAATGCTTCAAAACCCTAAACCTGCAAAACCCTTTGAAATCCTAAAACTACAAGAACAAAAATAACAAAAATTCCAATAGGAAGGTGAGGTGTTGAAAAACACAGAAGGTGAGGTGTTGAAAAACATAATGGCAATGTCTGGTAGGATTTTTCCAACTGGATAGACGTAGAAGCCATGTCCAAGCGTCTTCCATGTCCAGACCTTCTCCAGAGCTCGCAAGACCTTCTCCAAAGCTTGCAAGAACTACAAGAAGTTGGAAATTAGCCAATGGCATAAATATTCACAGACATTTTGAAACAAAAACCAAAAAAAGCTGAAAATTACCTGTAAATTTACCTTTGACATCGAACTGGCTAGAAATTGGTACTGGGTCCTCCCCAAACAACAGGGTGTGTGAATGAAACAACCACCAAGGTATTTGTAAAACCCCGACGGTCCAGAATGAACAACAATGCAGGTAGAATGAAACAAGAACAGCAGAAACCTTGTTCCGTTAATGGACGCGTGCAAGCAAACAAGCCCGGTTAGCAGGTTAACAATGGCGGACAAGGTGCACAAGTAATGGAGCCGTCCCGCGCCCGCACCATCGTCAGTGGAGGGCTTCGCCCAAACATCGGACCCAAACAAAAAAACACGAAGCAAAGTGCAAAAAGTCAAAATTAGGATTTTGAAGCGCTGACACCCACCACAACACATCACAGTCCACGTCCAGCAAGTGTCGTACATGCGGGAGTGCCATCCATGTGAGTGTAGTTGAAGTGGAGAGGAAGGCGCACAGGGAATGGCGTCCCTCCCCTATATCTTCCTATTTAAAATTAATACTTTACTATTCATTAAAATTGTTCTCTGAATAATCATGTATCACGTGACCTCATTTTAAAATTCTAGATCCTTGATCGTATGTCACATCATAGATAATATTCATGTTTGGCCCATTGCTCAATCTATCATGTCTGTAAAGCCTTCACCTGCCCAACCCAACTCACGTATGACTTTGTAGGTTCTTCACCAACCCAATAAATATATAACATTATAAAGAAGTTGATATCAATCCTTCTTCATCCATAAAGAGTCCAACCATGCAAAGCTTTACTGGTAACCTGCACAGCCATTAAAAAACTCGTTTTTCAGTAGTTAGCATTAGTTTGTAGAGAAGTCTCCACCTGCCGAACGCAACTTACATTTGACTTTTATAGGTTCTTCACCAACCCAATAAATATATAACTTTATAAAGTTTTACCGAAGTTGACATCAATCCTCCGCATCCATAAAGAGTCCAACCATGCAAAGCTTTACTGGTAATCCGCACTCAAAATCTTGTTTATCAGGAATTAGCATTAGTTTTGGATCGCTTCACCGGCACTGTCTTCTCTCGGCAGCAAGTAAAGTTCGATAATATTTTTGTGAAAGTTATGGGTATTCTTTCAAGATGTAGCGTTTTCAGACAGTCAGCAGCCCTCATGGCGCCCGTTCTCTCTCACGTTAACCCCATTGCTGTGGGGATGAACATGGGTATCACCCGGCAGTCAGAGATTCTGGTGAGACCCGCCTTGCCGCCTCCTAATACGGATCGGTTCCTCTACCTTTCCAACCTCGACGATCAGACTATAGTGAGAGTTCATATTCCCGTCATCCAATTTTATCGTTATAATCCCTCTAAGAAAACTGAAGATCCAGTGAAGACTATTAGAGAAGCTCTGAGCAAGACCTTGGTGCATTACTCCCCTTTTGCGGGAAGACTGAGGGAAGCAGACAATTCAAAGCTCCAACTCGAGTGCACTGGAGAGGGAGTATTATTTGTAGAAGCAGATGCTCCTCATCTTTCTTTGAAAGACTTTGGAGACCTTATCTGTCCGCCTTTTCCCTTTTTGGATGAATTGCTCTATCAACCTTCCGGATCTGAAACCCTTACTAATTCTCCCCTTCTTGTCATTCAGGTATGTTTCTTTTTGATACCTGATATCTTTTTATATAGCAGGGTCGAAATTTTTTTGGTATCTGCAATGAATAAAGTGAATTGAAGCCATTAAACTTCATTCTATTAAATTTGAAAATATTTCCAAAATCTAGAATTCAAACACTGTTCCATGCCTCCCAATTTTTGTGTTGTGTTGTTTATTTATTTAATGTTTTTGCCATTTCTGAGATCCGATTACCAATCTCACACATTGATAAAATCAATCTCCATGATATACACTTTCAGGTGACGCGTTTGGGATGCGGAGGATTCATATTCGCTGTGCGGTCCAACCATTGCATGACCGATGCCACAGGACTCCTCCAGTTCTTGCAAGCTGTCGCTGAAATGGCGAGAGGGGAGTCTCGGCCTTCAATTCCGCCTCTCTGGAATAGGGAAATCCTCCGACCCCGAACGAGTGCTCATGGAATGAAGCATGCCCATCATGATGATGAATACACGCCGCAACAACATGTGGAAGAAGAAATGCAGACTTTATCAATATTGTTGGGGTCAGAGGAAATTGCAGCTCTGAAAAGCCAAGTGGGAGTGAAGTGTTCCACATTTGAAGTATTGTCAGCTTGGTTGTGGCGCTCCAGAAGCAAGGTTCTCAATATCCCCGCCGACCAGGAAGCGAGGTTGTCATTTCCAGTAGATATCAGATCGAGGCTTCAACCGCCTATTCCCCGTGGCTACTATGGCAACGCAGTCATTGCCTCCTTTGCTGTGGCAAGAGCAGGGGATTTATTGGAAAGGCCACTGTCTTTTGCTGTCAAATTAATTAATGACGCCAAAAGAATTGTTGACGATGACTACATCAGAGCCCAAATCGACATGATGGAAGTGAAAGGGCGAACTCCACCTAATTTGGTCGGCTCTTTCATTATCTCTGATAACACCAAAGCTGATTTTGCAGCAGTGGATTTTGGATGGGGAAGAGCAGAGTATGGCGGCGTTGCAGTGGCTGGAGCACCTGGAACATCCGTTCCCATTCGTGTGCGTAGCACACGTAGCGGAATCGAAAAGATCGTGGTTCAAATTTGGCTACCGACCACTGCCATTCAAACATTTCAGCAAGAGCTCAGCTACGCCACAGGGTAATGACATGTAAGTTCGTTGTTAAGGATGGAGGTTGTCTTATTGGTGGGTGGTTCCGATTTCTATTTTATTTAAGAGTGGTTTTCACTTTGATTTTTTTGGATTTTTTGTGTTGAAATCTTTGTCTAAAATTTGAAGTCAAATTTTGATTTGTGTTATTTAAATTTATCTTTTTAACTATATGTTTAACAACTTCAAAAATCCTAAAACCAACTTGTAATTTGAATCAATTGCTATTATATTTTGAAAAATTAAACCCAAAAATCATCAATTTCTTTTTAAAAAATCACATTAAAATAATTAATTTTATGTATGTTGTGTCAACTTTCCTAAGTTGGTCAAAATCTCTAATTCTTAAGTGTGAGCTCCGCTAATGAAAAAGAGAATTCATGATTTCATCAACTTTCATTTTTGAATGCGAGAATATGAACAAGAGTGTTGCAGGCAGGATAGTCCTTATATAATAAATTTGAATATCAAAACACTGTTTACAAACATCTTTCCTCAGTATTGAATTTATCTAAATTTTATCGATAGTGTCTGGATTTATGCATCTATTAACGGTTGTCAAAAATGCAGAGCTAAAATTAAAAAAAAAAAATTAGCAATAGATATTTTTTTTTGGGAAGAATAGAAAATATTTACTAACAGTGTATCAATTTAGTCACTTTGATAACTTACATACGTGAAGAAAACCAGTAAATATTTATTTGGAGTTATAATATGATAATTTACAATTTACATATAAAAACAATCCCCCCCTTATCTTTTTTAACCAATCGATATGATAAGTTATATACATCGGCGTACACATTGCAAGAGCTTGGAGCATAAGTGACCCCACAAGAATGACCCCCCCCTTATCTTCTTGCTTGAAGCTTCTATATTTGTTGTGATTGATGGGTGTATTTCACCTTGCTATATACAAGGCTTTGGTTACCATTCCATGTTTGCTGTGATGGATGGGTATATCCTTCGGGGTTGGGTCACCATTGCATGTTTGCTGTGATGGATTAATATATCCTTCGCCTTTGCTATATACAAGGTTCTGTTAACCATTCCACTTATTTACTATTTCCATGTTGACATCTACCAATTAAATTTTATTTTGAGATTCAAAGATTATACGAAAAAAACAAATATACAAATGTACTAGTTTTCATTCAAATTGGGGTTTTAAAGTAATGAGAGCGCATGCATGCCTCTCTTCAATAGGAGTTTTTTCCTTAAAAAATGGCAAAGGGACTTTGTAGATCATGGTTGTGAATTGAGATCTAAAGTTTTATAGGGGAGTTGTGGGAGTGGGTGTGGGTGTGGGATAGTTGAAACTTAGTCTCTATGGTCCTTGTTTCGTGCTTTTCCTGGTTTTTTTATCTACCACATTTCTTTTTTTGCAAGTGTTGTTATGGATGATGGTTCGTGGGGGTCCTAGTGTGGAGTGTGGGTTCTAGTGTGTTGGGGTTTCGCCATTTGATGTTATTATGCGAGCTCTACTATGGGGTCGTTTACTCGAGGTTTCGCCGCTACCCATTTCTTGGTTGTCGCTATTTAGTGCATTTGAATGCGTCTGTTGTTATTATGTGAGCTCTACTATGGGGTCGTCTACTAGAGGTTTTGTTGCTACCCATTTCTTGGTTGTCGTTGTTCAAGGCATATGAATGCGTCTATGGTCATCAGCTTTGAGGCTAGCATCGAATGTAAAGGGCCTTCTAGCCCTACTTCCTATTGCCATGTCTCGGTCTTTTCTTCCACTCTCAAAATCTTTGCGCCTCTTGGGGCTTTGTTTCGTGGGCCTTGTGCCCCTTTTCCTTTTGATATCATGTTGGGTCTTGTTGACTAGTATTGTAATAGTTATCCACCCATTTTTGGGCTCTATTTGTTGCTCCCTTCGGGGTTTTTCAGCAGGGTTGCAAATTTGGTTAATGTTGTCTCTAGGGTTTTGTTTTCTAAATGTAATGCATTATTCCAGGGTTCATATGGTGAATGTAAAATATAATTTTATTCTTCTATGATGAATTAAATTACTGGTTTTTTCTACTAAAAAAGATCATGCTTATGGGCAACATGTGGTTGAACTATTTAAATTTCTATAGCAGGTAGAGTAAATTGATGTAATGAATACATTGGACAAAGGAGAATACACATATTTTAATAGGTCTAAAGGAGAGAGACAAATATTGTGGAAGCTAAATTGTAGAAGAGTTGAGGATAACTTTCCTGATTAATAATAATCTTTGAGATAAACATGAAGAAAAGATCACAGATAAAGTTGTTAGCAAAATTAGATGCCATGCTTTTATGATTGTTCTCCCCAACCTGGGTTTAACATTTGGAAACAAGAAACTTATCTACTTGTGAAGAGCAATTTTTTTCATAAATCTTACTTGTAATTAATAATTATTAGAGTTATAGACAAAATCAATTAAGTAATTAAATTATTTATAAGTCTAAATATGATAACATTAATAATTCACTAGCTTAAATAATCAATTAACTTTTTTTCTAAAACCTTTTTCTTTTTAAGCTTGGATACTTTTTGGGATATTTTAATTCCTTTATTCTCAATCTCAAAGTTTGTTTGTTTGTTTGTTTTTTTCTTTCTTATTTGAGCTTGCATAATATTTTAATTTCTCGACTCTCATTCTCAATCTTTCGAGATGAAACTTAAACTTACAACCAAAAAAACTAAACTTCACACAAATCAATTAATCTACCCCAAACAATTTCCACAAAATTAATTTTATTTCATTATCATCATTTTTTCCACCCAACCACTAAAATCGATCGGCTTTTTATCTTCAATGAAGAGCTTTGCACCGATAGGAAGACCGTTAACCATACCCAAATATATTTTCCTGTGTACTGTGGCATGTTTGAGCGCAGCTGACAAGTGTGACCTTAACGTGGGAGTAGGAATTCGTTTTCGCCTATTCTGGGAATCTTAATCATGAATTCAGTGGAGTAGGTAAGGATTTCTCAATTGATAGAAAGTTTGTCACGCAGAGGAATTGCTCAGATTCTATTCCCACCCAGAAAAACTTCTGGCTCCAGTAATCGACAATTTCGCCGCCCCTTTGACACTAATTCCTTCGTATTCACTAACAGATTTTGGTGGTGAGCCGATTCCAACAGATCATTTGTCACATCTCACCATGCTGATGTGTTGTCCAAGTTAATGAAGGGAGGGATTTGGTGCATGGTATTCAAATTTGGGCAAAACTGTGCCCAAAACTCTGCGGATTGCTTTGCATCTCACCAAGCTCGAGCTCACCAGGCGACAACACGTCTAGAAAAACCGCTCGCAGAACTCAATTTGTCTGATAAATCCCAAAATTTTCCACTGCAATCTACCTTTGTTCAAAGTTGTACTATTCCAGGAGATGGAGATCAATCAAACCGCCTGCTAAGTGAAGACAATTCTAGGTAGTCTGAGGCGAATAAGAAAATAAATAATGAGAAGGGAGAGGTGGGATTAAGCGAGGAGAGGAGGCTGCCTTGCAAGTTATTCCACATCAAGCTTGAGCTCACCAGGAGCTTGCTCTGCATCTCACCAAGATCGAGTTCACCAGGCGACAACACGTCTAGCAAAACTGCCTATAGAACTCAATTTGTCTGATAAATCCTGAAATTTTCCTCTGTAATCTACCTTTGTTCGAAGTTGTACTACTCCAGGAGATGGAGATCAATCAAACCTCCGGCTAAGCGAAGACAATTCTGGGTAGTCTGAGGTGAATAAGAAAATAAATAATGAGAAGGGAGAGGTGGGATTAAGCAAGGAGAGGTGGGATTAAGCAAGGAGAGGAGGTTGCCTTGCAAGTTATTCTGCATCAGGCTCGAGCTCACCAAGCGACATCACGTTTAGCAAGTATTTTCCATTTTGTAACCCTGATAATAGAGCAAATGAGTGTTTTATCTAATCCCCATTCACATTAGGTGGTTCTTGAGAAGTTTACAAATTCATTGCTCAACAAAATTAGAGGCATAATGTAATATTCAGAGCTAGAATGAGTATTTAGAAGCTAGAACTATGTCTGTCAGTCCATAATTATCATTTAAGTCAAGAATAATGATAGATATAATCTTTGGGTTGAGTCACTGCTTTGCTAACCTTAGAATAGTATTGCAACATGATACAAGGCTTCAATTATAGACTCCCCTAAATGGTTCATTTTTTTCTTCTAGTTTATAGACTCCCCTAAATGGTTCATTTTTTTCTTCTAGTTTATAGATATGTATTTTTCTTTATTGTACTCTATTACATATCTCTGCTCTATTTCTTTATTTTCAACATACAATAAGATCAAGTTTTTAGTCTAAGGTATTGAAGTCAATCATAGTTAAGTGTAAAAAAGTCCATGAATGTAGGTATAAGTAGATAAACTTGTTACTTTCTTTTAAGGTTTACTAAACTGGGCTACCTTTCTGCAAATATAGACTAGTTCAAATGGACACTAGACACGTGCTAGAGGTGAGCTCTCAATAAATTATGATAAGCCATCAAAATGAAAATCAAGAACAAAATACGCTCCACTAAAATCCCAGGAATCATAGAACTTGAATGTGTCTCTAAAAATGGGTACATCTAAAACTTAGATGGTATTCAGGCTCTTGCTGTGACTGCAAAATAATTTAAAAGATGAAAAATATGTTCCCCCGCCAGCAACATCCATGCACTAAAAAACATATTAATAGCCACCCTTCAAATTAGTTGAGAATCTCTCTAGGAAATGTACAACAGTCATAATATGCCACCTGAACACCTGAACTCATTAGTCTAGAAGTTCAGTAAGACAAAACTTTAGCTAAAACTGTAGGACAACCTAATAGGAGGAATCAATTGTCTCTATTTAGCCAATCAGGGTAAGGTGAAAGTTCTTTCTCTAGGCTTAGCATTTCTAAGGAATCAAACTACTAGTAGAAAATATGACATTGTAACAGCCATAGCGATACTTATATCTAACAATATCGAAAGAATTCAATTTGTTTCTTATACTCCAACTTAATTTGTTAGTCAGTCTTACATTGAATTTGTGAAAAAAATTATCTGCAAGAATGACAGTTTTGTGACATGTCTGAACATAAATTATCTTACAAAAGAAAGACATTTGAGAGGCATGAAAGGAAAGAAGAATGGGATGGTTTATGACTATTCAATTGATTAGTAGTTGAGTATTAAGAAATAGATAAGTGTCTACTTGTTTAACATGAATTTATTGTTATCTTATTTTCTAGGTCTTTGAAGTGTAAAATGGTGCAAAAGTGACGTTTATGCATTGAAGTGTCCTTCTTTCCAAATCCAGGGCGAGCAGTTGTTAAATTTGTCCTTTACAATATGGCAACAAATCATTTATTTCATGGAAAGAGAGAAGCGCTTGTAATGACGAAAAACAATGAGGCATACTACATTGCCCTTGTTGAAGGGCTAAAAGAGGCAAAAAAACATGATGTCAATGATATTGAAGCCTTCGCCAACTCGGAGCTAATATGTAATCAGATGAAAGGCAATCTATCAGGTTCAGAAGGACAATTTTAAAACTCCTTTTTAAGGAAGCAATAAATTGGAGTTGTCAATTTCAATATTTCACCATCAATCACTTTGCAGACATTGAAAAAATGTCCAGAGCATTTTTAAGCACATACGTAGATGACAAATATGACACAGGATCACCATCCACTGCAATAGAAATCATTGATCACCATCAATATAGATCCCCAGTATGTGAATGGGCTTTTGTTATCATTTTTCTTGAGTCTATCATAGCATGGTTCTTTCACTAAAGAAGAACTTGTTAATGTTTTATTTTTCCCCAGCATGCAACGATTACCGTTTTTTGTATGGGAGACAAATTTATGGACAAATGTAATATATTCCATGTATATGGACAAATGTATTTTGAGAAAAGTAATTGGTTCATGGTTTTGTGATTATCATTAATACATCATGGTGTTGTCTAATTGACATTTATTGTTTACATTTTTCGCTGAAATATTGTGATTTGTTTTGAAGTGAAATTCCTCTGGATCTCCAAGGATGAGGAAGCGTCCAGCTGAGGTAACCACAAACCAATCTTTTAGCTTGGTAGCTAGCCCTACCAAGCCGGAGAGGGCTCTCTCCAAAGGGTCACAGCCATGAGGGATGGATAGTTTAGGGTTTTAGGCTAGATGTATAGTGTAGAGGGTTGTTTGATTTGATTTGGTTAGGTAGTCACAAGGATGAGTGATTTAGGTCAGAGGAACTAGGTTAGGGCAAACGAGATATGATTGCAGACATTCAAATGGGCAAGGTAGGTATGAAGCTTAACACTTAAAAGGTGATTTGATGAGATGGTTTAAGACTGATGAGGAGTTAAGAAGAGCATAAGAGATGTATTCTTCCTAAAATGAAGAAAAGTGAACAAAGTATGATAAATTTCCCAAAGCAGAGCACGAGTAAGCATGTATTTTGCCTATCAACTTGAAAATTAACATATAACAGACATGAAATGGTTTATGAACTGATAAAACATTCATAAAAATGATCACAAAGAAGAAACAATGCTAAACAATCATACCACATGTATACCAGAAAAATAGCTGCAACTCATCTATTGAAACTGGTCAAAATCTAATACAATAGTCTCTGATCACTAGTATAACATCCCACTAAATCCGACCTGTAGAATAAATGAAAAATTACAAGATATAGGCTTCAAAAAAACTCATCCTAGGCTCAGGGGTCAAATCCATGAGAGGAGGAGTAGTTGCTAGAAAGGGTGAACTGATAGCGGGAGTGTAGGGTGGTCAAAGTGACTCATCCCTCATTCTAGCAAATTGATTCATTACTTGCCACATAGGCCATTTAATTGATGTATCTACCCTAGATAAAATCAAAAACATAATAATTACATCATCTAGATCAATTACATGAGTAAAACTTGAATTTCCCATATGTAAAAGTCAACTTGGAGTGAAATAGTGAAAATAGTAGAGGACTGTGAAAAGCACAACAACTTGGTTAAATGTGCCCTTTTGGTGTCAAACACGCAGCGCCATCTTCAGGGCTACTTTTGGAAGCCTTCCCAGTGTCCAAATTTGCTCCAAGATAGCTCCTGGGAAATCCCTTCGAGTCTACTTTCTAGATATACCTTTAGTTTTAAATTTGAAGTTAATTTTCCCTATCAAAATGAAAATCTCCCAAGACTGGTAAACGCGCATCGACCAGGCCAAAAAAGATGCAGAAAGGTGATTTTTTGGTAGTTGTTGACCCTTTTGTCTGACTAGTTTTGCTCCAAATGCTTAGAAAAAGTACAAGGTGCATGTCCTTATCATTCTGAATCCAAAAATACTGACCATTTTCTCATTGGATGCTCTAAAAAAGAGCGAAGCGTCCTAGGTGTTGCACGTTTGACATGCTGGTTGTGCCAAAAATTCCTCAAGAAAACACAACAAATTATAGCTTGCCAAATTTATTCAAAAATGGTCAAAATTGGTGGGCTGATAGCTGGCTATATGTTTGAGGCATGGAGTGATGCCTTGGTAAGGATATCCAACCTCTTTTTCTCCTCTTGCTTGGTCAAGTCCTCAATTTTTGCATGAGCTCTTTTGAGCTTGGCCCTTGCAATTTTGTTTCTCATGGCATAGTACTTTGCCATCCTTCTTTGAATATCATTGTCCTTTTTGGCCTTGTCTAAGAGGCTCTCAAGATGACCATTTATGTTCTCAAGCCAATATTCTCAGTTTTCATTTACCATCTTGGAAAATTGCTCATTCAATGTGAGCTCATTGGCTAGTTCTTCCTCCCTTTTCCTTTCTTGCTCCAAAGCTCTCTTTAGGCCTCTAGTCCTTGGCCTTCTTCTTGGCATCTGTTCATCAAGTTTCTCACCATATTGCCCATACACCTCATCAAGTAAGGACTTAGCCTTTTCAGCCTCTCTCTTTGCCTTTCTGAGCTAAATCTCCATGAGCTCATGTTTGACCTCAAACTGCTTTTTCTCCTACTTATAGTAGGAAATGATCCATTTGGCCCTGTGCAAGTTGACCTGGAGCTCTGATATGAGTGCATTCTTCTCCTTGATAACAATATTTGTGCTTTCACTGTCATCATGCTCATCTGAGTCAACTAATTGAACATCATGCACTATATCATGGAGGTCTTCCTCCCGCTGATGGATCTCTGCCTCTACAACTTTTTCTTACCCTTTTGTACCTGCTTTGTTGATGAAGAAGGCAAGGCCACTACCATAATCAGTGGGGAAAAAACTTGCATATGCCCTCTTTGATAGGTATTTGCCAAGGTACCTAAACCAACCCTTTTGGGCTTGCTGCTCTCGCCATGATCAATATGATCCCGCCTACTACCTTCATCTCTGTCAGGTGAATGAACAGGCTCATGAAATGGTGACGATGGAGGTGATGGTGTGGTTGACTCATTAGATGAAGATGAATGATGTATGGGCTGAGGTGGAGGAATGGAGGTGGATGGATGAGAAGATGAAGGTGCCTCTTGGCCATGCTGAATAGGTGGGACTGTGAAAATATCATTAGATATGAAAGTGTCCCATGCATTATTAAGCTGATCAACGTGGTGTAGGACTATCATCTTGATGAGAGAATGGTGAAATATGCTATGCATTTGATGATCACGATCTTTCCTTTGGGCAATGTATGACATCTTGTTGATATCTCGGTAAAGATAGTAGGGCAGATTGAGCATTTTGACTCTTGCAAAATGCATGAGTCACCGAATATGATAGGAATAGAGCCTAGAAAACCTACCCTCACATGTGAAGTACTTCATGATGATTTTCATTATAGGAACATATCTGTCTAGGAGGTAAGAGAAAGGGGAAATCCTCCTTCTTTCATTCTTGTGGTTGGGTTTAAGATATGGCTTATAGTAGTAATAATCCAATTCTCCCTATTTAAACCATTTTCCCCCAACATTTGGGATCCCAATAGTAGCTGATATGATAGCAGAAGATATAGTAAAGGTGACACTAGCAAGGGTTTCTTGGTTGTCATGGAGGTTGATGATGAATTGCTTGGTCAATTCAAAATGATGTTGGGTCCTTTCCACCTTCTCACAAAACTCAAAACAACCCATATGTTTGAAGCTTGTGATAGTGATGGGAGATGTCTTGAGCTCTCTGGTGTTGGTTGGCTCATATCTGATGATTCTCCCTCCTTTCTTATATTTCCTCCTCTCTTGTTTTCTTCCTCACTCTGACTTCTGTGTTCTTCTTCTACCATGATTTATTTATGTCAAAACCCTAGGGAGATGGTAGAATGGATTGTGGGTGTGGGAAATATGAAATTTTGTGAGGAGAGATGATGAGGAAGGGATGAGGATGTGTGGAATGAGGGAGGTGATAGGGGATAGTTGTTAAGTGAGGGGAGTGGTAATGAAAGCTTAGAAATGTGATTTGAGATGGTGAGAATGTATTACTAGGGTTTGATCTTAGGAATGACAACAAACTATAGTAGATGAACAATAGAGAGAAGGAGTGAATAATTTTGCCACCAACCTCATTTTCTTAAGTATATGATGACCAATTTCGAAACTTGGTGGTGATGGAGGAGGTTCTAGCACGTTTTTGCTCCTTCCAAGCGAACGTGAAGCGACCTAAGCAAAGGCGCAATGACCCAGGCAAACACGGCGTTCAGCTATAGGAGTGTAGCGCCGTTGTAATTTACACTAGAATATCTGAAAAATGCACAGTGACCCAATCAAACGCGTAGCGACCTGGCTAAACGCGCATCGACCCTGCTAAACGCACCCCCTTGCTCTGTTTTGCCCAATCTCACCTTAAAATCGACAAATTTCTTTTGTTGAGGAGTTTTGAGAGTGCTAGAGTGAAAATCAAGTTTTATGGGTGTCTTAAGAGCCTTTATACTTGGATGGAATTTAATTTATGAGTCGCACACCCACTTTCTAATGTTTCTTGTCATTTTCAAATTTCCATATTAATGCTTTTTTACTTTTTGACCTTTTTTTTTCTTGACAGGTGGATGATGCTTTGGCAATCTTGATTTTTGACTTTTTCTTGGATGCTTTTGGCAATGGAATTGAGTATGCAGCTAAAAGGTAACTTATTATATATAATAGACATAAAATTACATAATGAAATAAACATTTCTCTTTACAAATCATCTTCACATGGTGAAGGGATGTTATTTAATCACCCTTTACTTGTTGGTCTTATGAAATGGAATGGAACCTTGGAAACCCTAATAGACCTAATGAGACCTTGAAAGACTGAATTTCAAGATGACATAATGACCTCATGACTGATACAAATGGCATGATAAAAATAACTTTATGGATGATGTACAGTCAACAAGATATGAAACTATGCCAACAAGTAATCACACTTAAGGAAGAGTGATGTTTTTGGACTAGGACTACCATCAATGACTAATTTTTTGCATGACCTAGTGTAATGATAAAAAAAATTCTAAGTGGGACCCTTAAAATGATATGAAAAGAGGATTTTTGATCACTGCTGGTAATATGTAAATACTAACTCTAACATCGGACTTATTGGGGATGGCAGCTCCTTGGAGGTGTCAAGAACACCATAGGCCAAGTGCCTAACCATGTGGGCCAATACTGTCAAAAACTTAAACTGAAATGCATGACTAAACGTTGACAACTCAAATGACACAAACTGACTTGTGACAAACTGAAAAATGACTCAATACTGACTTACTTAATTGACACAAGTACTTATAAAGCTTATTAATGAAAGAATACCATCAAGAGGGCTTCAAATACTGATGACAACCACATGACTACTTAAGAAATATGTACAATCATGTGAAGTGAGCCTTCCAATGTAACTAATCCAACAGATGGCTACTTACTGAAATTATGCTCTCACTTTCCCCGAGCAGGCAAAATAATGTACATGTAGGCAACTCACAATAACAACTAAAACCAAGGCTTATGCTAACAAACCAGACAACATTCATCTTCTCCAATGCTTGCAAAAGACTGCCGAAGGGATCTTGAAAATCCTGAAGCACTACCTTGTCTTGAGATCCAACAACAAAAATACAAGTACTCCCTTCATTCTGATCTGAAAGACAGTTGGTTGTTGATTGATAGGAAGGCATAGAGAAGTATAACCTTTTGCTATCTGAGTGTTGGATGTAAATTTGTCGAGCATGAGAAATTTTGACTTGATTTCTTGCATACTGTCTCTCTCAGGCTCATACTCCTCAAATTCATAGTCTAAGTCATTCTTAAACAGAAAACATTCTTCAAGATTATCAAACATGACAACCTTATCATCTTCATTAAAGAAAACAATATCTTTTCGCTGATCTATAAATCTATTTTCAATAGTGTCCTCATTTTCAAAAGTGGAAGAAGCTTCACTGACACCTTGACTATGTGAGCACTGTAAACTTGTATTAGCTTGGGCTGTAACATGACTTTTCAGGAGTCGATCTATCTCATCTTCAGACAAAGGAGATAATACTTTTTGTTTTCTTTTGCTAAAATAGTAATTGTCTTCTTCCCCTCTTAAATTTTGACAAGAATGTTGAATATCTTCATTAATTTCAAGCAAAGTAGTATATAAATTTTCATCAAACTGCTGATTGATTTCATGTGATTCCTTTTGACTATCAACATGTAAAATTCCTTCATCTTCAAGCAAAGAGGGAGCTACTGTATGCTAACTATGATCTTGTGTATCAAAGCATCTGGCTTCTTTAGAGTGTTGCTGAAAGGAAAAATCAGAGAAGGCTTCAATGATTTCATCATCATCCATACATTCAATATCATCAATACTTTCAAGATATGCAATGAAAACTTTACTGTAATCACAACAGCTTTGTAAAGAAAGATAAGACTTCACATAATGTTTGGAGAACACATTATGGAAATCTTTTAGAGAACATAAGCTTCCTTCTGGTAACCCTTCATACCATACCCTAGCTTTATCTTCAAGGTTAGCCATAAACAACTTCATGAAATAATCCTCAGGAAACTCATCTCTTAGTCTACATACATGTACATGAAACCTTAATAAATGAAAAGTAGCATCATCTTCTTGTTCATTTTTAAATATAGGAAGACTTGTAAACCAGTCAACATGAGGCATAGGATTTGGAAATACATGGATCTAAGATTGATCCGTAGGAGCATACTTGGGATTTCTTCTTGCAAGAGAATTCATCTTGACAAAAATGATGTCACCAAGAAGATTTTAAAACTACTGGTTCTTGAAAAGTGGAGTCACCATGAAGTGTTGATTTTTTGGATCTTTAAGTCAATGGAGTCCCAAGGTGAATGGTACAACCTTCCTATGTGTCCAACTGTTTTTCACCATCAACAATTAGATCTAAATCATTGGTGTTCTTTCCCAAGGAAGATAGAGCTTTCTTCCGCGACAACAACGCCAGTATTTTATCATTCCTCTGGATCTCCAAGGCTGAGGAAGATTCCAGCTGAGGTAACCACGGACTAGTCTTTTAGCTTGGTAGCTAGCCCTACCAAGTCAGAGAAGGCTCTCTCCAAAGGGTCACAGCCATGAGGGATGGATAGTTTAGGGTTTTAGGCTAGATGTATAGTGCAAAGGCTTGTTTGATTTGATTTGGTTGGGTAGTTGCAAGGATGAGTGATTTAGGTTAGAGGGACTAGGTCAGGGAAAACAAGATATTATTGTAGACATTCAAAGGGGCAACGTAGGTATGAATCTTAACACTTAAAAGGTGATTTGATGTGATGGTTTAAGACTAGTGAGGAGTTAGGAAGAGCATAAGAGATGTATTCTTCCTAAATTGAAGAAAAGTGAACAAAGTATGATAAATTTCCCAAACAGAGCATGAGCAAGCATGTATTATGCCTATCAACTTGAAAATTACCATATAACAGACATGAAATGGTTTATGTACTGATAAAACATTCATACAAATGATCAAAAAGAAGAAACAATGGTAAACATTCATACCACATGTATCCCATAAAAATAGCTGCAACTCATCTATTGAAACTGGCCAAAATCTTATACAATAGTCTCTGATCACTAGTAAAGCATCCCACTGAATCCAACCTATAGAATGAATGAAAAATTACATGATATAGGCCTCAAACCAACTCATCCTAGGCTCAGGGGTCGAATCCATGAGAGGAGGAGTAGTTGCTAGAAACGCTGAACTTATAGCTGGAGTGTAGGGTGGTCAAAGTGACTCATCCCTCACTCTAGCAAACTGATTCATTACATGTCATATAGGACATTTAAATGACGTATCTACCCTAGATAAAAGTAAAAACATAATAATTATATCATATAGATCAATTACATGAGTAAAAATTTAATTTCCCATAGGTAAAAGTAAACTTGGAGTGAAACAATGAAAATAGCAGAACATTGTCAAACGCATAGTGACCTGGTTAAACATGTTCTTTTGGTGTCAAACGTGTAACACCATCTTCAGGGCTACTTTTGGAGGCCTTTCTGGTGTCCAAAGTTTCTCCAAGATAGCTCGTTGGAAATCCCTTCGAGTCTACTTTCCAGATATACCTTTAGTTTTCAATTTGGAGGTCATTTTCTTTGTCAAAATGCCAATCTCCCAACACTGGTAAATGCACAGCAACCAGGCCAAAAAAGAGGTAGAAAGGTGATTTTTTGGTAGTTTTTGACCCTTTTGGCTGACCAGTTTTGCTCCAAATGCTTAGAAAACGTACAGGGTGCATTTCCTCATCATTATGAATCCAAAAATTCTAACCATTTGCTCATTGGATGCTCCAAAAAAGATTGCAACATCCTTGGTGTTGCACGTTTGACATGCTGACTGTGCCAAAAATTCCTCAAAAAAACACAACAAATTATAACTTTCCAAATTTATTCAAAAATGGTAAAAATTGGTCGGCTGATAGCTGGCTATATGTTTGAGGCATGGAGTGATGGCTCGGCAAGGATATCCATCCTCTTTTTCTCCTCTTTCTTGGTCAAGGCCTCAATTTTTGTATGGGCTCTTTTGAGCTTGGCCCTTGCAATTTTGTTTCTCATGGCATAGTATTTTGCCATCCTTCTTTGAATATAATTATCCTTTTTGGCCTTGTCTAAGAGGCTCTCAAGATTACCATTTACGTTCTCAAGCCAATATTCTTGGTTTTCATTCACAATCTTGGCAAATTTCTCATTCAAGGTGAGCTCATTGGCTAGTTCTTCCTCCCTTTTCCTTTCTTGCTCCAAAGCTCTCTTTAGGCCTCTAGTCCTTGGCCTTCTTCTTGGCACTTGTTCATCAAGTTTCTCACCATACTACCCATATGCCTCATCAAGTAAGTCCTTAGCCTTTTTAGCCTCTCTCTTTGCCTTTTTGAGCCGAATCTCCATGAGCTCATGTTTGACCTCAAACTGCTTGTTCTCCTGCTTATAGTAGGAAATGATCCATTTGGCCCTTTGCAAGTTGACCTAGAGCTCTGTTATGAGTGCATTCTTCTCCTTGATAATGATAGTTGTTCTTTCACTGTCATCATGCTCATCTGAGTCAACTAACTAAAAATCATGCTCTATCTCATGGAGGTATTCCTCCTGCTGCTGGATCTCTGCCTATACAACTTTTTCCTTACCCTTTTGTACCTACTTTGTCGATGAAGAAGGCAAGGCCCCTCCCACAATCAGTGGGGAAAACACTTGCCTATGTCCTCTCTGATAGGTATGTGCCAAGGTACCTAAACTAACCCTTTTGGGCTTGCTTCTCTCGCCATGATCAATATGCTCATGCCTACTGCCTTCATCTCTGCTAGGTGAATGAATAGGCTCATGAAATGATGATGATGGAGGTGATGGTGTGGCTGACTCATTAGATGAAGATGAATGATGTATGGGTTGAGGTGGAGGAATGGGGGTGGATGGATGAGAATATGAAGGTGCCTCTTAATGCTATTTGTAGATTTGCTTGAAAAATAACTTATCATTGTGTCATTTTTCACAGCGTGGTTCTCTTTCTTCAGGCTTAGGTCTATAGCAACTTTGCATAGTATTCTGCAATCTCTATGCAATAAAATGCCTTAGGAATAGAAGGTAGTTCTACCTTTTCAAATGGAAAAAGACAAAATTTAGTTAATTTCCTTAATAGTAATAATGATTTATTCATTTCCTATGCTGAAAATTATGATATTTTTGTGCTCTTATTTTCTTAAGATAGGCCCTTTTCTGTAAATATGGTTACTCTTCCGACAGAGCATAAAAGCTATATCTTGAAAACAAGCAAAGGCACCGTTAGACATAATTCAACATTCATGAGATATGGTGGTGCACCAAGAAACTAAACATTATCTCAATTCACAAGTATTATCCATGAGAAAAATTGCTAGAGTGCAAGTAGAAAATTTGCTAGAGTGCAAGTATCCTCCAAAGTAGAAAGCATTCGAAGACTTTAAATAAAGGGGCTACCATTGGAATGATAAGTATAGTGATTGCAATGGATCTGCTTTAGTGACATAAAAAGGAAGATATCAAAATGGAGTGGAGCTGAACATCAAAAGTTTGGAAATATAAGATATTTGCTAGCAAGAAATTCACTACAATGGATTTCAATATATTCAATCTAGAAGAAAGTCTTTAGGATTAATCACATTGTTAGGATTTGGTCGACGTTTTTAACCAACTAATGTGGTTCATGCTCAGGAATAGTTGAGAAATCCATCAATCAAAAGGAATAAATAGTAAGGATGCAATATTGCCCAGAGTTAGCCGTTAAAACTCTGGGAAATGTTGTGTCCTTACTATTCACTCCTTCTAATCAATGGATTTCTCACCTAGTCCTGAGGATGAACCACATTATTTGGTTGAAAACGTCAACTAAATCCTAACAATGTGATTAATCCAAAAGACTTTCTTCTACATTATGTATCACAAAAGTTTTAGATCTAATATATATAATTTATTACAAAATGCTAGAATTGTTTCCTCAAGACTGTGGAAACTTCCACATTATTGAATAATACTTCCCTGGTGCTTCCAGAGCATCATTTCATGTAATCATGCTTATACAAAAGGTAAATTAATCTATCACGACTTTTTCACTTACTGTACAACTGGAAATTGGAAAACCATGGACTAGATAAAATACAAGCCTTCAACCATGACCATCACTTCCATGATGCATTTTACAACAACACTTATTTGTATAGCAGACCAATTTCCAATCAACCAACCACAATAGTTACCACCCCTCCCAACAAGCCTGAACTATAAAAATTTAGTCAACTGGATTAGAAATTATCTGAGGATCCTAGATAAACATTGTATATTAGCAGTCGGTAAAAATTAATAGATCTACTCTTGAGGTAGGATGATCTTTGAAGATGTTTTCTGGATCAAAGATGAGACTAGATAGTAGGGTTTTTTCTGGTATTCGGAGAATCCATTTTTAGCAGGGAAATTGCAATAGTCAACGGGTCTCCAACATAGTTTGTTGTGGAAAGGACTCCAGGTGATGAAGTCAAATCATCTGTAACAACACAGGTGTTTATTAGGTCAAAAGAGATTCACATATAGTAAATAAAGTCATAAAAAAAATCACAAGGGGCATTAGACTTCACCCCAATAATTATGCAAAAGACCACATTGTGTGCTTCAATGAGAATTTATGTCTTTTAACTCCTTTTGTTTAAGCATTTCAGTGCCAAGATTGTTGTTCTTTTTAGATACTATCCTTGCATGTTTAAGTTGTAACTAAATCTCTGTTCTTTGAATCAACTAGAACTTTGGTTAATTTGTTCAATGTTGGGTTATGCCGTAGAAAGGCACGGGGTTTCATTTCTCGGGTAGGGTTTTAGAATATCTTGACATTTCATTCTCGGGAAGATCTGGATAGGTTGGCTAGGGTTTTATACTCTTATGCCCCTGCCACATCAAACCCTTCAATGTCTTCTCATTCCTCCGAAAACGACATTCCCAACCTATTTAGTTAATCCTTAGTTTTCTATATTCCATTTAATTCAACAGAGGTAAATATTCCGAGTTCGTTCCTACAATTTTGTACATTAACGTTCTTCTCATTTATGTATAAAAAGACTTGTACGGAATTGTAATTCACAGTAATGTTGCATTAGACAATTTTCCTGCATTAGTTTGCCTGTACAATTCTTATTCTACAGTATTTCCATATAAATCAGGTTTCCTGCATTAAGTTACCTATAAAAATCATTTTCTACAGTAATTCTATTTTAACTAATTTTTCTGACATTAATAGATCTGATTAGAGTGTCTTTTGCAAATATAAATGTTTCAAATTTTACAGGGAAAACTCCCTTGCTTCGACGGCTAATTATTTCTTCTGTACAAGATTTCTATACTTAAGTTTTCCTGTTATTGGTAGACAAAAAGGTAAAGCAAGACCCTACTTTTATCCTTTCCACTTTCATACTAGCCTTAGGCACACCTCTACATCATTTCATTTACAGTAATAGACAGAGAATTTAATTTGTGCAGTGGTTTAATTTTTCCAGATGGTATCTCTTACCTGAGCTGCTTCGAAGTAAAGTTCTCCAGTAATAGAGGTCACCTCTGGTTATCGTTGCTAGTCAATCCTACCAACCATGAGATTGTCTTTCGGGACCAAATCTCCCCCTTAGCTTGCTCACGATACTTTATGTCTCCTGCAAGTTGCTCACACACAGTGCTCATGCTATCTGGTCATCACCAAACTTAACAATTTTCCCTTTTTTTGCCTGACATTACAGTGCAGTTTTTCCCTCCCCCCATGTCCTTTTCTTTGGAAGCATTTTTCTAGTTAGGGGAGGCAGTTAGGGTTTTTTTTCCAACATCTGCCTTTTCAACTTATTTTCCTCCAGAAGTTACAAGATCCACTAATACTTAAATCATTACTCATTTTCAATAAATAAAAGTATTATTCAATTCAAACCAGGTAATAACAATAATTATTCAATTTGTTCTTACTACGGTAAATAAAATATTTATAGCTTTCTGGGGATATCACATCTCCCCCCCCTTAAATCAAACATCGTCCCGATGTTTTCCAGCCTTAAACAGTCTTGGATAAGCTTCTCTCATGAGCTGTTCGTCCTCCCAGGTGGCCTCATCGAGCCCAAAGTGCTGCCATTGCACTTTAACCTGGGTGATGGCTCGTTTTCGTAACATTACTTCTCTCCGATCAAGTATATTCAGCGGCTCGACCAAGATTTCTCCTTCTGACTCAACCTGAAACACACAATACTTTAAGTCAGTTTTCCTTTAGCAACAAAACTGATTGGTCTACCTATGATACTTTCTTACCTGTATATCCTGCCAACTGATTACATGCTTAGGATCATAAACGTATTTTTTAAATACAAACACATGGAAGATGTTGTGGACCCGAATATGACTTGGCAGAGTGAGCTGGTATGGCACGGGACCAACTCACGCTAAGCTCTAGAAGGGTCCACAAAACCGGGGTGCCAGCTTGGCGCACCCACTCCACTATAGTGTGCTCTTTTTAGCTTGAATTCTCACAGACACATGATCTCCCACTTGGTATTCCCTAAAATTTCTCTTTCGGTCGGCAAAGTTCTTTTGCCTATCTTGGGCTGCCTTTAAATTGGATCGTACCTTCTTGACCATCTCTTCCATTTCTTTAAGCATTTCGGGGCCCAGCATCAGTCTGTCCTCTGGCCCTCCCTAGCTTGTGAGTGTGCGGCATTTCCATCCGTACAATACTTCAAACGGGCTCATTTGCAGGAATGTATGATAGCCATTATTGTACGCAACTCAAACAAGTGCAGATAATCTTCCCATTTGGATGGTTGCTACATAACATATGCTCTTAGCATGTCTTCTACAATTTGATTCACCCGTTCTGTTTGTCTGTCGGTCTGTGGATGATAAGCAGTACTGAAATTCAGTTGAGTCCCCAGTTCCCCAAACAGAGTTCTCCAAAATACCGATGTAAATTTTATGTCCTGGTCAGAGATTATAGTTTTTGGTAACCTGTGCAGCCTAAAAATGTTTTGCATAAAGATATGGGCAATCCGCACAGCTCTGTAGTCGATTGTACTAGTATAAAATGAGTTGATTTGCTTAATTTGTCCACCACCACCATGATGGAATCATTATTTCTTTTTGACTTGGGTAATCCTATTATGAAGTCCATAGAGATGGTTTCCCATTTCCACTCCGGCATTGGCAGCGGATGCAATAACCCAGTAGGGTGATGGTGTTCTGCTTTAACTTGTTGGCATTCCAGGCAATGTGTCAAATATTTTGTTACATCCTTTTTCATACCCGGCCAATAATACTCATTCCGGAGTGCAGTAATCGACTTCTGATACCCCGGGTGTCCAGCATAATGACTTTTATGAAATTCATCTAAAATCAAGTTTTTAGTGTCGTTTTGATTAGGCACATACAATCATTTTTTGTAATTTAGCATGCCAGCAACATCCATAGCATATCCTTGTTGATTTTCTTTGCTGGTTGGATTCTGCACTTGCTGTCCTATTTGCTAATATTTTGAATCTTGTCCTGTTGCCTTTTTAATCACTTCTTCGTAGGTACTTCGCCCTTCATTGCAAGAAACTTCGTAGAGACATTGTACCTTTCGAATTGAAGTGTTTGCTACCCGGTTCTCTTTCCCTTTCAGATGCTTAATCTCGAAGTCAGAACCACTTAGGAAATCCAACCACCGTGCCTGCCTAACATTTAAGGTAGGCTGATTAAAATAACTACTCAAGCTGTGATGGTCTGTCATTAAGAGAAACTTTTTTCCCATCAGGTAATGGCACCACATCTTTAAGGCGTGAATAACAGCTGTCAATTTCATATCATAAGCAGAATATTTCTACTCATGTTCCTTTAATTTCCTAGACTCATAGGCGATTACCTTTCCTTCTTGCATCAGTACCCCCCCACCCCTTCCTTACTCGCATCTGTGCACACCACATAGTCCTTACTTGGATCTACTATGCTTAATATAGGTGCTGTGGTGAGTAGATGCTTGAGTTGCTCAATTTCTTTTTGGCATTCTATGGCCCATTTAAAAGTTTTCCCCTTTTCTACAAGGAAGTGATAGGGTAGACCACTCTCGAAAATCCTTCCACAAACCGCCTATAGTAGCCCGTTAATCCCATGAAGGATCTTATATCCGCCATGTCCTTTGGCATTGGCCACTCCATTATGGTCCTCATCTTTTCAGGGTCCACAACGATTCCATATTTCGAGATTATATGTCCCAAGTACTGAATTTGTTCCTTAAAGAAGTCACATTTGCTATATTTGGCGTATAATTTGTGTTCTCGGAGAGTTTGCAATACCAATTTGAGGTGCTCCTTGTGCTCCTCCATATTCCGAGAATATATCAGTATATCATCAATAAATATTAACACAAACTTGTCTAAATACAGATGAAATATGCTGCTCATTAAGCACATAAAGGTCGTGGGGGCATTGGTTAATCCAAAGGGTAATACCACAAACTCATAGTGTCCATATCGAGTTTTAAAGACAGTTTTGGCTATGTCTTCCTCTTTAATTCTGATTTGGTGGTATCCTGATCATAAATCGATTTTTGAGAATACGGTTGCCCCTTTTACCTGATCAAAAAGTCCATCAATACGGGGTAAAGGGTACTTATTCTTAATTGTCAATTTATTCAACTGATGATAGTCCATGCACATACGAAGGGTCCCATCCTTCCTTTTAACAAACAACATAGGGGCTCCCTAGGGTGACACACTAGGGTGGATGTAATTTTTGTCCAACAGCTCCTGCAACTGCATTTTCAATTCTGTTAATTTTATGGAGCTCGGGATATCGGGGCTGCCCCTGGCACCAATTCAATAGTGAAGTCTATGTCTCTCTTGGGTGGCAGTCTTGGTATCTCTTCTGGGAACACATCTGCAAATTCTCGTATTACCAGGATACTTTCTAATGTGGCAATCTTGTCTTTTGAGTTGGCATAACCCACTTGAACAACATAAATCTGACATCTTTTCCTGATACACTTTGCCAACTGAGAGGCAGTTATTGGCCAAATCTGCATTGGCCTCATAATACCTCACATCTCCTGCTTTTCCCCGAGTTCATCCTTGTAACAGATAGTTTTTGTTTTACAGTTTATAATGGACCAGCGTTTTTCCAACCGATCCATGCCTATCAACACATCATAAGATCCAAGGGGAAGTACGTTTAGATCTACCAACACGAGCTGACCTGCTATCTTCAAGGGGCAGTTATTGACCTTAGCTAACACACGTCTCTTTGCCCCTATTGCCAGCTATACTAGCCAAGGGTTTTTAAACTTAACAGTTTGTAACTTACACTATTCCACAATCTTAGGACTAATATAGCTTAATGTAGCTCCAGGATCAATTAATACAGTTATAGTATGATCAAAGATCTTACCTTCAAACTTCACCATAGTCAGCTGGTATTCTACTTGACGATCTTCCAGAGCGGCATTAATTCTTGGTAAACTCCAGGCCACATCGCCAACTGTAGATGCTTCATGGATTTGCAAAAACTGTTCAATACCCTTTCGATGAGGACAATTTTTAACGTAATGAGGTCCTCCACAACACCAACATTGCACTGGAGGTCTTGCTGTCCCTTCATTGTCAATTTTACCAGATTGTTTGCTGATTCTGGATTAAATGGGTGGCTTCAATCTGAGCAGGTTCTTATGTTGATTTCTATTGTTTTGTCCTTTGGGAAATCTTTTGCTAATATTGCCACAATTACCTTTAGTGCCCACAACAGTCTTATTACCTCTCTTGTCAACCCACCTCATTCCTAGAACTTCTCCCTTTTGCTTACTTTGTTGATAACATATCTTGGCCTTTCGTATCACCTCATCCATTGTTTTTGGGTTATCAAACTCAATTCGTTCCCTCATTGCTAAGGGTAGACTACTGACGAACCACTGTACCTTAGCCTTCTTCTCTCGTATGAAAGGCACATAATGGAGTAATGAGGTAAATCGGGTGATAAACTCGTCCATTGTTTGATGCCCAAGTCGCAAGTCATGGAATTCCCTTGCTCTTTTGTCGTAGAATCGTTCAGTCAAATATCTTTCCTTGAAGTATTTTTGAAAATTTTCCCAAGTTATATTTTGTTCGCTTACCCCTCGTATGATTTTGACTTCTTCCCACCACAAGGTAGCCTTCCCTTGCAATTGGAAAATGGCCAGTTGCGCTTTGAGGTTGTGATCATATTCATATAATTGAAAATATTTATTCATGTTAATCAACCAAGCTTCAACTACCTCTTCCAGCTCCCCATCGAAGTGTGGCGGTTTTATTTTCTGGAATTCCCCTTGTAATTCTATCTATTGCCTTTTCGATGTTGGGTGTTTAGAGGTATTATCCAACTTTTCCTCTCAATTCTCCTCCCCTCCTTCGATTTCTTCCTGATCCATGTGGTAGCCTTGTTCCTCTAACACTCATATTCATTCAGGGCTAGGGTTCGACTGGCGATGATTTTGCTTATCTGATAGGCTTTTCATGATTTTTTCTTGTTCCATAGTTAATCTTGCATTGTCTTCTCGCAGGCGGGCCATCTCATTCTTTAATTCCTGAACTGTCTATAATATCATGAGATTAGTGTTGCGGGCCTCCTCTCCTAACTGCACCCATATCTTAGGATTAGTCTTAGGGCCTGTTGCAGGTCCCGGACCAGTCACAATCTTGTGTGGAACATTGTCCATTCTCCTCATTCTGCTGTCGTCTGTTTCCTGTTCTTAACACAGGTAGAAACAAAAGATTAACACAATAACTGTTTATTCTTATTAAATGTATTTTCTAGAGGCCACAGTTTTGTAACCTCGGCTCTGATACCACTTGTAATGTCTCCACAAAATACCACATTATACATATAATAATAATAATAATAATAATAATAAATTAATACTTGGAAATCACATCAATATACAATTGAGTTTAAAGTCATAACTCTATTGATTACTGTTAACAAGGCAAGTACATTCGTATCCTTGAAAAGAGTTGTTGGATTAAAGTTTTCTAGTTGTCAATCCACATATATGGGTTTAAGTGCCATAGTTATGAATGTTTTTCATTAAATGATTTAGGGCCCCGATAACTATAAACCATATTGCCTACTGTATTCATGCATATGTTGACTTAGTCACCTGGCTTGCACATTGTGTAACTTACAATGGTATTGATTTTGTGTTGTTTGATATCAAATGCTCTGCACCATCCTGGTACGTGGCACGGGCAGGCCATATTACTGTAGTTGTTCCTCTTAGGCCTCCCATCTCATCGACGGTGGAGGACCTGGGATCTCTATACAATGGCTAAGCTGCATCAGTGTTTCTTCACTTCTTCGCTTGCGATGGCAGTGTCTCATTTTTCCGCCATCCTTCTTCGGCGCCTACTCCGGTTCCACATCTCCTCTTGCAGGCCTGCTCAGTCTGCCAGTCCAGATTTGCAATGCGTGGATTTTTTTCAGAACATGGTCATGGTTTTCTTATAGGCGAGTGTTTCTCAGGTGAGCAAGAGTTCAATGAGGTGACTCTATTTGTAGTTTCCTTATAGATGATTGATAAGCATTTGTATTTTCCTTACAGTTGCTAATTGATGTTTTTTTTGGCATGGTTGTACTACAAGAACCTTGGCTACAAGTTTGGGGATTTACGAGTGTGCCGAAAGAGGGTTCCTCCCTAAGCTTTCGTTCCCTGAGAAATTCTGGGTAAGGTTTTGCCCCGACCTGTGCTAATTTGCTGAGATGAAACTCTGCTAGGCTACTAGAGGCTCAAGCTTTGGCTCTATGTGATATTACGCTTTCATTCTTGTTGATTTGCTATGGTCCATGTAAGGATTAATAGATAAAAATTATCAAGCGGACACCCATTGTTGTTCTGAGGTGTAGGCTTGGTCATTTTCTCTTTAAGAATGAGGGTTTTGTCAACCGGTTGTGAGTCCTGTGTTTAGGGCAGCCTCGTTGTTGTTTATAGTTATCTCTACGTTTATTATAATAAATTTGCACTTTTTTGTATGTATACTGTTGCCCAAGCCTTAACCGACTCTTTGGACTAGTAGTCATGTTGTTCCTTTTATTAATATGACTCTGGTATCCTCTGGTTATAGGACCAGATCCGGTTCGATGTATAAAACTTGTATGCTGAATGGAAATACGATTTGGATTTGGTTAATACATAAAGGATTATACTATTGTTCTCTAGCATGCCTATGACAATGTCATTCATAGATTTCAGTTTTTGGTTTATCCGTTTAGAACCGGTTGTGGAAAGACTCGATTCAGGGTTTCTTTTAACTCCTTTTGTTTAAGAATTTCAGTGCCGAGATTGTTGTTCTTTTTGGATACTGTCCTTGCATGTTTAAGTTGTAACTAAATCTCTGTTCTTCAAATTAACTAGAGCTTTGGTTAATTTGTTCAATGTTGGGTTCTGCCGTAGAAAGGCATGGGGTTTCATTTCTTGGGTAGGGTTTTAGAATCTCTTGACAGTTCATTCCTAGGAAGATCTGGACAGGTCAGCTAGGGTTTTATACTCTTATGCCCCTCCCACATCAAAGCCTTCAATGTTTTCTCATTCCTCCAAAAATGACATTCCTAGCCTTTTTAATTAATTCCTAGTTTCTATATTCCATTTAATTCAACAGAGGTAAATATTCCTAGTTCCTTCCTACAATTTTGTACATTAATTTTCTTCTCTTTTATGTATAAAAAGACTTGTGCGGAATTGTAATTCACAGTAATGCCGCATCAAACAATTTTCCTGCATTAATTTACCTGTACAATTCTTATTTTACAGTATTTCCATATAAATCAGGTTTCCTGCATTAAGTTACCTGTAAAAATCATTTTCTACAGTAATTCTATTTTAACTAATTTTTCTGACATTAATAGATCTGATTAGAGTGTATTTTTCAAATACAAGTGTTTCAAATTTTACAGGGAAATCTCCCTTGCTCCGACAGTTAATTATTTCTTCTGTACAAGATTTCTATTCTTAAGTTTTCCTGTTATTGGTAGATAAAAAGGTAAAGCAAGACCCTACTTTATCCTTTCCACTTTCACACCAGCCTTAGGCACACCTCTACATCATTTCGTTTACAGTAATAGACACATAATTTAATTTGTTCAGTGGTTTAATTTTTCCAGATGGTATCTCTTACCTGAGCTGCTTCAAAGTAAAGTTCTCCAGTAATAGAGGTCACCTCTGGTTATCGTTGCTAGTCAATCCTCCCGACCATGAGATTGTCTTTTGAGACCAAATCTCCCCCTAGCTTGCTCACAAGACTTTATGTCTCGTGCAAGTTGCTCGCACACAGGGCTCATGCTATCTAGTCATCACTAGGCTTATCAATTTTTCCTTTTTCTGCCTGACATTACAACGAAGTTTTTCCCTCCCCCCACTTCCTTTTCTTTGGAAGCATTTTTCCAGTTAGGGGAGGCAATTAGGGTTTTCTTTTCCAGCCACTGCCTTTTCAACTTCTTTTCCTCTAGAGGTTACAAGATCTGCTGATACTTAAATCATTACTCATTTTCAATAAATAAAAATATAATTCAATTCAAACAGGTAATAATAATAATTATTCAATTTGTTCTTACTGTGGTAAATAAAATATTACAACTTTCTGGGGATATCACATCTTTACTAGAGAATGTCATTTTGCCTTTGAGGTCTTGCACCTCAAGATCCATGATATATTGCCATTTGCTTTGCTTGCCCATTTTTAACTGATCTAGTCAAACAATATGCAAGGACATTAGAACTGAACTTTCAAGTTAGCAATTTATCCAACATATATATAATATATATATATATATATAAAACCTCTTTTATGCTTTTTTTGAGGTTTGAAATATCAATCCCTCTTAATTCAATATTAGAAAAAATTGAATGTCTTCAAATCTGTATTCTACATGATAAGAATTTTCCTAAAAATAAGTTTTTTCTCCCTATAGTTATAATGTTTGTGCAAGCCTAAAGAATAGGCTTCATGCATATGTCATATTCATAAAAATAGATAGAATATCATAACATACCTCATTTTTTCTCATTTGAGATGATTGGAAGCTCAAAAGAAACAATTGTGTTGACTGAGCCAATGTCTGAGTCTATGATGGAACTAATATGTTTGATACATATTGATTCTATACACATTGAAAATTAATTTCCAAAATATGAGTCCTTTGGATTTATGTTTCATTCTTCCTTACAATTTTTATTGACAGTGAAAGCTTTTGATCTGACTCCCAAAAACTGTCACAAAACTATCATTCTTGCAAATAATTTTTTTCACAAATTCAATGTAAGACTGACTAACAAATTCTATTGATATATAAGAACCAAATTGATGCTTTCGATATTGTTAGATATAAGTATCCCTATGGCTATTACAATGCCATATTTCCTACTAGTAACTTGATCCCTTATAAATGCTAAGCCTAGAGAAAGAACTTTCACCTTTCCCTAATTAGCTAAATAGAGACAATTGATTCCTTCTACTAGGTTGTCCTACAATTTTAGCTAAAGTTTTGTCTTACTGAAATTCTAGACTAATGAGTTCAGGTGTTCAGGTGGCATATTGTGATTATTGTACCTTTCCTAGAGACATTCTCCACTCATATGAAGGGCGACTATTAATATGTCTTTTAGTGCATGGATGTTGTTGGCAGGGGAACATACTTTTCATCTTGCAAATTATTTTGCAATCACAACAAGAGCTTGAATACCATCTAAGTTTTAGATGTACCCATTTTTAGAGACACATTCAAGTTCTATGATTCCTGGGATTTTAGTGGAGCGTATTTTGTTCTTGATTTTCATTTTGATGGCTTCTCATAATTTATTGAGAGCTCACCTCTAGCACATATGTCTGGTGTCCATTTGAACTAATCTATATTTGCATAAAGGTAGCCCAGTTTAGTAACCCTTAAAAGAAAGTAACAAGTTGATCTGCATATACCTACATTCATGGATTTTTCTACGATTAACTATGATTGAATTCAATAGCTTGAACTACAAACTTGATCTTATTGTATGTTTAGAAGAAAGAAATAGAGCAGAGATATGTAACAGAGTACAACAAAGGAAAGTACATATATATAAACTAGAGGAAAAAAATGAACAAGTCGAAGAAATTAATGTCCAAGTGGTGGCAGAATTGTCTATTGCCGAAGCTAGAAGTTTTTCTGGGTGGGAACAAAATCCTGGCAATTCCTCCACCTAGTTAGACTACTCCTTATTTATATAAAAGTGCACATCACAAATTGGATGGAGTATGTTAGGGTTTCTCAATTAAGAGAAAATTTGTCTAACACTGTACTGTGTTATTAATGAAAATTAAGAAGTTTTTAATTTTAAATATAAAAAAGTTATTAATTATATTCTATATGAAATTTCAATAAAAAAAGGGTTTAAATATTTTATATATTTGACTTTTTTTTTTGAATAATTACGATTTGAAATTTGTTAGTGTGAGAATTTTTGTGTAAAATCACATTCTAAAATATATGATTGATGTGTTTCAAACCACCCAATGCTATTCATCATGAGGATTAAGATGGAGAGTGTGCTCTGAGCAGGTAGTTAAGTAATGTAGAGATGCAAAGAAATTAAAAACGGCTAAATTTCATTTGTAAAAAGTAATTAATTAGTGTAAGTATGTAATTAAAAAAATATTATATTTATACTTAATTAGTTGTCCATATGACCTAATTAATTTAATTTAATTATATTTAATTTCGTGTAAAGTAATTAGAAGATAACAAAAAAAAGTCTACACCATAAAATTTTTAACATGTGATATCAACTTTATATATATTTATATATAGAAAAAAATGTTAAAAGAAATATTTTAGTGTTATATAAAATAAAATATCCAATATAAGTTATGAATAAAATATTTTAATATAAATTAATATTAACCTATACTTAAAATATATCAATAATAATAAAATTAGTTTAATGTTCTATGTCAAAATGACTCAATATACATATTATGTAATGTCTAAAACATCCAAAAATACAATTTAAACAATAAAAATTACACATTATATTTTGCACTCTAAAATATGTTGCATCAACTTAGACATTATTAGATTTGTGGCTTTAATCTGCATCATTATCTTATTTTGGATATGCCGCTAATAACTTATAATGATTAGTTCCATTCACAAGAAAAGAACTTTAATTTCATTTAGTGTTTTTTTTATTTCTTTTCATTTTTATTTAATTATATATAATTTTTTATTAAATTATATATATGAAAAATTAAAAATCAATAATCTTATTTCTTCTTATATTTTTTTAAAGAAATAGTAAGTATGATTAACTTATATCAATTATCTTTCCATTTTAGTAGTTAACACCATTATTAATATTTTGATATTGTTTTAATGCTTGCTTTTTCCAGATTTGACCACTGACCAGGCCTTTGTATGTGGTGCAACCCGGTAGAATTTACGTGAGGGTTGAAAAAATGTAGGCAAAGTCTAAGCTCAACGTGCACAAACTATCTATCGCCGTCTAATGTAACTTGGAAAATTCAAACGCAAAAGGTATATTAGTGGTCAACATTGTGATGATTTGGAACCGAAAGATATATTAGTTGTCAACATTGTGATAATTTGGAACCCAACTGTCTTAATCATTTCTTCCAATAAATGAACTCCACATTGGTAGGTGGTAGGTTCAAGGAACTGTTTGAACCTAAATTTGACATCAGATTGGGAATGTCCCTTTTATATGTGAGTTTCAGATAAATTGAAAAGGGTAATTTAATTATTTTATGTTTTATCTTTTTTACGTAAAATTATAATTTTTTCATTATTTAAAATATGTTTTTTAGATGTATGAATAAATTTAATATTTTGAAAAATAAAATTTAAAAGATGTAATTCTTATGTCTTTTTAAAATAAGTTTTATCAGATTTTAAATAAATTTAATGAAAAAAATTATAAGTTTTATCAAATTTTAAATAAACTTAATGAAAAAAAATTACACTAGAATCAAAAGAATTACATAGAAGCACACACAACAAAATCACCTTGATTAGATAAGTATAATTTTGCCTTTAATGTCAATTTTATTTTTAAAATTGGGAATTGGGAAGAATCTAATTTTTAAGATTGAGAAGAAATGGACAACTTCTCAAAAGGTTATACGAGGAAATCCAGATTTAAAGCCAACAGAGTTTAATTAATTAATTAATTGTTGCCTTTATTCCTTGTACATGGGTCCGAAATCAATTCTATACCGTGAAAAAGATCTCATATTATTCAAACATAAAATGCCGGACTTAAGTGAAAGTGTGCACATGGTAGATGTTCGTTAAACTCTTCGTGACCACACGACATGAACAATATGGCGGCGGTCGTGATTCGCTTCAGAAACCAAACTAGGCAGGTAGAAAGTTGAAAGGGTAGATATTTCGACATTACGTGCACGGACGCAACTCAAAATTGTTTTGGTTTATTAATAATGATTTCGTTTTTTTATGGTCAGAGCTTGTATCGTTTTCCTAACAATTTTATGCTCGTTTGTTTAGATTGTTGTTGAGTACAGGAAGAGTGAAGTAAAGTTTGAGCTATTATGATTGTGCATATGTTAGTTTTGTTATTATCTTTGTAGTCTTCATAACTTAACTTTGTGAAAAGAGTTAGCGAATCAAAGTTAATCTGAACATTTTGAATGCGATTTAACAAGTATAGAAACAAAGCATGTTTTCTTTTATGTTTCTTAGTAAGTGCATCGATTAATATGCATCCATAGAAGCCACATTTTAAAACAAAGGTTAAATACACAAGTTTATGTTTGAATCTGGTGAATTTGGTTGAGAAATTGCAAGAGATTTGTTTGGCATTGGTTGTACTTGCACTGTGTGTTTTTTTCTGAGTTCTTAAAATCAGAGCGATGAATGGTTTGAAGAGTGAAAGTAAGATTTGAGTTAATTGATTTAATAAAGTTCCAATAGTATAGGAAGTTAGCTTAGTGATTTTATTTACTGATCTGGAATCTAAAGTGTGTGATGATCAACTAGAAATAGGAATGATTTCTTAGAGTTGTTGGATCTCTTGGCATTAACTGAGTTTCACCTTGAAGTATACGACCCCATGGTTTGAAAATTAGTGTTGGGGTTTGTAAGAAACAAACCTAGCACTCAACAATAACTAAGCATCGAGGGTGGGGAAAAGGCCAAACCATATAAACATACAAGTGTTGCGGGGGTTGGAAGTTCAGGGCTTAGAGGAGCAAGGTGGCCCAAGCATTATATGCCATGTGATCAGGCACCACAACCAAGTGTGAAAGAGGGGAGCTCAGTGCCATTGGATGCAACAAAATGATCGTCACCATCCACATAACCTTGAAAGTATTTCCCTAGAGATTTCAAGTGTAGACATGTTCAGATCCCACCAAGACAATGTGGCACAAGAAGGCCAGTATTTGGTTCATTTGGCGTAATCGAGACAGAAGACCCAAAATTAGTTATGACGTGAAAATGAGTTTCACCATGTAGTGGAAGACTAGTGGGACCCATGCTCAACATGTTAGGTGAAGTGACCTTAGGGCAACGTGGCAAACTAGAAGGCAGTACATGTGTCACCTGGATTTGGGGTTTTTGGTGGGGCCAAGCGGCCTATAGATGAGTGACATGTGACACTTCCAAAGTATAGCCACATGGAAGGTGTTACATTACTCGAGTGATAAAGGTTGTTTATGTAACCACATTGCCTCTACCTTGGAAATTTCTTAAGGATTTGGTTGCAACCCCACTGAGATTATATTCATGGGGTGACGTGGCGCAATGGGACCAATTGAAGGGTATTTGACGTATCATTGTTGAGGTTTGCAAGGCCTGGTCACCCCAATAGATTTGAACACATTGCAAGGGGGAAAGGGTTGGGACAATGTGGCAGGGTGGAGCCCACACACACAACCATGAGTTAAGGAAATCTACTGCATTGAAGGAGGGATCCACGGAGGGGGTTCAAACCCCATACAATTGGTTCAAAAGTGCTATCCTGACAATTGATGTGGTAGCATGACATGGTAGCTCCACGTCACCCCGACACTTATATCCCAAAGATTTTTAGAGAGGAATTTAGTGGGAACTCCCAGGATTTTATTCCCTGGGTGAGGTCACATATAGGGGCTTAGACATCTAGTATGATTGGAAAGGGGGGTTTCACACTTGTATTATATATATATATATATATATATATGGATGGAATTGGTGTAACGTGATATCAAACATAAATGGTTCAACAATTGTGTAGATCTGCCATTTGGTGGTGATATGGTATGTGAGTTAGATCGACACATGGGTGCTACGTGGCAAGTCAGATGATGTGGCGAGACCTAACATGCTAGACTTTGATCGATCATATCTTTTGATCTGGGAGTCAGATTGAGGCAAATTTTATATCGTTGGAGAGGTCTTGATGAGATGAACATAGTAATGTTTTCCATTTCCCATGTTGAGGAAGATGAAAAATATCAAAGAAATTTGACCCCATTTCCATAACGGGTCACTGGAGGTCAGGGAATCATAGTAACTTCCTTGTACCTGTAGTAGGGGCTAGGGATAGTAGTGGGTGTGTTACAAGTGTTGTCTTTCTCAAGGAAATACAATTTGTTGATGATCTACATGATCCCATATGCTAAGAGATTCTGCATTAATTCCAAAGGATATATTAAAGGATAAGTTGAATAATGTTAAGGAGTTAATGAGGTTAGAATTTGATAATATAATTGATTTCTGAATTCAAGCTTCTGTAATCCATATTACATAAAGAAGAGTCTTTTCATTAGAAATCATATAGGAGATTTTTTTTGAAGAAATTAAAAAATGGTTAGCTTCTTTTGTGTTTAGAAATAAGGATCAATATGCAAGAATATGCCCAGGAAATCAAAGAGGAAATATTTAATCAATGTGTTAAGATGGATATCAAAATTCCTCTAATGAAAGACTACATTGAAGAATGATTAAGGAGGTCACTTCAATAAGTCATTAATCTCGAATAACTATCAAAACAATTATTATAATGGGTACATGTCCAATGATAAAAGGAAATAGAGACTTCAATACTAGAAATTCCATCCTTCCACATTTTGTGAGTACTTTAAAATCTTGAAGGATTTCTCCTCTTCCTCCTAGCCTTTGATCATTTAGTTTTCGTGATTGTATTTTTCATCATTTAAGCCGATCCCTAGTTGCAATTTTTCTTTTATTCTTATGCTTTGGCTCACAGGATCCAAAACCAAGTCCCCCTTGGGATGAATGCATTTAAATTAAGTTTAAGTATCAGGGTTTTGTTGAGTTCCTTATGCACTAGAAATTCAAAAAACAAATCTTTAATATTTTTTACTCTTGTAGAGAGCTCCTTTTCAAGGATGTAGATTATTTGTGGTTCAAAAATTTGAGTTAAAGTTGTATGAATCTTTTGAATGATTTTCTCATGATCTCTTGATTTTACATGAATGAAATTACTTTATAGCTCTCTAATATATAAACTTTGTTATCTCATGTCTACCTTTTTGATATTTTTTTATGGTATTCTCTTACTATGATGGAATGCATGGATATCATGATTAAATTTTAACCTTTTTTTTATTAATTAATTAATTATAATTAATTTTTTTCCTTTTTTAATCTTTGGTTATTCCTTTCCTTCTATTTCTTGAAAAAGCACCTGACCCACTTACAGGTGCATATATTATTGTTTTAATATTTCTTCAAGTTGTTTGAGTATGTTAATAAAGAGGAGTATCGCGTCTCTAAAAAAGTAGAGGGACCTCCACTCAAGCCATAGGAGGTTGAATTTTTCCCCTAGTGGGAAAAAAATCAACACTGCCTAAAGAGTCATCCCATGTTAGATCAGGGAAATTATTATGGGATAAGGCTAGAATCACCCAAAGTTATTGAAGATGAAAAGGAATGTAAGGCACATAAGCAACTATTATTTTATTTAGTTCCACTTTTATTGTGTTGTATTTGCAAGTGTAGAGTTGAATCTGAGGGCAAACTAGAGAGAACAACAAAGGCTAGAGATAAGAGAGTAGTAGATATTTCAAAAGGATTTTCAAATACTAGCTATCTATACCATGGCTTTGTCATTAGTACCCAAGAAGGTGAGGACAAAGGGAATTGGTATTGCACCACCTCCACAACTAGCTGCAAAACTCAAGGCTCAACCACCTAAAGAGATGAAGTATACTAACTGCACCTATCCCTCTTGGAGTTATCTAAGAAGAAGACTTTCTAAGGATGATAGATAAATTGAAGTATAATGACACAATGTGTAAGAATTGAAGAAATTCCTTGAATTTTCCTAAGAAAAATATGCCAAGAGAATTGAGAAACTAGGATAAGTAGTGGTCATTGAGGTTCAATAGTGGGCTACAAGATTGGAGATGTCTTGTATACTGAATCTCCTAGATAGCTCACACTTTGGCTAGAGCTAAGAGGTCAACATATGCATCAAATTGTTGCTTTGTTGTGTGCATGGTGGATTCTTATGGCTGGATGAGCCAACTGAAATTGACACCCATCTAATCTCTTAGATTACAGGGTTCCCCACTAATGTGGAAGATCCAAAGCCATTGTTTGACAAGAAAAATGAAAATTAGGTAGCAAAGGAATTGGTAGAGAAATAATTGACTATTCACAGATGTGGAGTGAGAATCTACACTATAGATGATGATGGCACAAGGTTTTCCAAACAACTTATGGCCTACAAGTTATTAAGGAAATGAAGGAAGGATCAGTGCCTTGCAATCACATTTATGACTGCTGCCAAGTGTGTCAAAGGTGTGTAGATGAGGTGGAATAATTTCTTGTTGAACCGATTCATGCAATATTTTCTTAAGGCCCAAGACAAGAATGAAAAGTTCCACTACTATTGGCTTCTAATTTTGATAGCTCTTGCAACTTGGTAGCAGCTAAAGGACACTCAATTTCCACCACTAGAGAAGCCATAGTTCATTGTGCCAAGGTTAGATTCTATCAGGTATACCATGAACAACGTGACAATAAGACAACAATGAAATTTCTACGTCTAGAAGGAGGCCACTAGTCATGTTATTGAAAATATACAGCGTATCCTTGTCCAGACTATTGAAGCTTACAAAGCTATGGTGAGGTTTTGTTCCACCTCACATTCCATGTACATTTTGGCCCACATAGAGATAGATAGGAAGTGGCTATAGTGTTTATACAATATTTATGAGCTGACAATGTCACAAATTATAAATGACTAGTCAATAGAATGGTGCACATTGAACCATTGAAAATGGTGAGGAGGAGGAGTTCCAAGTGATGAACCTTAGTATTGCAGCAATGATGTTGCAACTCCTAGAGCTACCAAATTTAATTTATCAACCTGGGGTTTCATACAAACTTGGAGGTGACAGTTTTATATGCACAGTAGATGCAACATTCTAATCATGTCACTTCTCAACTGGGGTGATAGACCACTAGGGTTCCAAACTAGTCTTTTATTTACTAGAAGGAGTCTGACTACTAACAGTGAATGTAAAGCTAGTTCTAATACAGGAAAGTAAATTCTTGTCTATTTAGGAAATGAAAGTTACTGAATGGAAAATGCCATGAATCATCTACCTAGGAAATGACTCAAATTACTTGCAGAAAAGAACTAAGCTAGCCTTGCATTTTATCATCTAGCTATTTGAACTAGTTGGACATGGGAAGTTGTTCTATCATCTTATGATTCATATATGCATGCACTAACTATCTCATGTTGCATTTGCAGAAAAATGTTCTTTTAATTTCTAAATTCATGTTATGTTATGTTATCTAATCTTGCAGAGGGGAAAAGGCATGGGAGATCTGGTGTCAAGTGGCACTTATAGGCATGGAATCCAATATGAGGGCCTAAACTATACTCAGGCTAGAGTTTTTGATCAATACAGGGTCAAACAAGTTGCCACAGGAGATCTTCTAGCTACTACAGGAGATCCTGTAGCTGCTACAGGATGTCCTAGTTTGCTACAGGATGTCCTGGTTTTCTATAGGAAATTAGCTTAAAGCTTTAGGAGGGAAATAATAGTGGAATAAGGTGCTGAAGACATGTATGACAATGAGAGAAGGTGTAAGGAAGGTACAGATTACCCAAGGCTAAGCCCAACACTCCAAGGAGGTTGGATTTTCCCAAGGTGGTTGTCCATGGTGGCTGCAAAACAAAGATTCGAAATATGAGCCGGTATTCCTTGGCAGAAGGTGGAGAAGACTTAGGTGAAGCTGATTGGATGAGTTCCTCCCTACAGATCAACAATCCCTGCAACAAAACCTATTTTCCTCTTCATCTATGCATCACTATATACCAACATGGAATAGATGAGTTGAATTTTGAGAAAGTTGATCTATCTATTACTAATGGATAGATCTATGGATGGAATGCCTTCTAAGCTATGAAAAACTTAAGAAACAAAATAAAATTGCAGGTGCTTCCAAGAAATCATGAAAAATGATCTATTTAAGCATGGAACCTACTTTATGTAATGACCAAAAGACAAACTTTGGTTTTGGGTCTGTTAGAGTGGGGCCCTCTAATCATGATCCCACAAGGGAAATGAGGAAGAGGCCATTGTCACAAGATTTTCTGAAGTACTTTCCTTCACTACCGCACCACTGATCTACTTCTTCAAACTAATGGAAACAAGATTAAGAAATCATTCAAATACTTGTTAAGCTAAACAAAACATAAATAATTTCAATAATTAACTATCATCTTAATCTAAGAATACAGATACAAAAAGAGGAACTTCTATTGTTAGGGTTGGGCCCTAACCCAAGAGCTTTAGCCCTCTGAGTCAACTCAATGCTAGATCAAGGTCGAATTTCTCATTATAATCAAAATGTCAAATACAACATAGCAAATAATAGTCACAATGTTTCAACTCAAATTGCCTTTAGGCTACATCAAAAAATTGAATCCTAATGAGTCCCTTGGCTCTCTTATTTATACAAATTGGAGCTACAAGCAACTTCCTAAAACATAGGGAGACTTGGCTCCCTAACTCGAGAATAAATTTTCTTTGACTGTTACTGGCTTGGCTGCCAATGAACGCGCCTTGCCTGGCTGCTAGTAACCCCAAGCTGATGAGATATGGTAGAGGAACCTTTGAATGATTTGAGGAGTAAAGGAGGGAGAAAAATCTCCTAAAATCTCTCTTTCTTGTCCACCTCGAGTTCCTACACTTAAATTAGCTCAAAACAACTACAATTCCTACATTTAATACATATTAGGCTACATGACATAGCAACTCGCCTTTACCCTTAATACTAAGTAAAATATAACAAAATATGTAAATAAATGTGAGAAAAGTCAATTTTAATAAGCTAGAGAGTGGTATTGTGACCCATATAGTTTACCTATTGATGAGCCTTATCGCCACTCCCCTACTGAAGGTGTTTCTCATCCTCTGAGTAACTTAGTATATATCCATATCCTTCATAGCTTTGGTGGCCTCTTTGACATCCCAGGCCTTTGTTGATGGAGTTTCCTCTTGAGGATAGAACCCTGCATTTTTCTCTATCTCTTCCCATTGCTTTCTTTACTCTTCTTCCTTCCTACCTTCTAATAGACCCAACAACAAGGGTGGACTGATTTTTAGTCCAATCCAATTAATCTGTAGCCTCTGCATGACACCCTTATACTGGGGGGTCCTTTATAATGCATTTCTTAACCTCTCAGTGGTGTGGTACACCTTGATCCTTAGATAGTGTGGCAGGTTGCTCCATCTCCTCTGGCATGCTTGTTGGATTTCACTCCCCAACAATCTTAAAGTGTTATCAAAATGAGATATGGCCTGTTCTTATGTATCCAGGTATCTTGCTGCAAGTTGGGCATCATTGGAAATGATTTTATGGTTACTAATGACATCCATGGAATTTATCTACTATGCTCTAATGTAGAGGGGCTCTCTTTCCTCTTTTTCTACTATTCCCTTTACTTCCTTAGCCATGGCCTTCTCATGACCCATCCATGATGCAAGGTCCATCAGCTGCAAGTCCCCAAACTTTGTATTGGTGATATGAAATGGAGAAGATTAGTAATGCTGTGCTAATTCCCCATTTGGAGTAAAACCCAAGATGCTTATCATTTGCTTATAAAGTGATTAAGGATTCACCATGTTTTCTTAATTAACTCATTCCCATGAGATTTTCTTATGTAAATGTTATAAACAATTTAACATAAAAACATATGTTGAACAACAGCAAAATAACATCAAAATACAACACAAAAACACAAATATTTGATGAGGAGATCAAACCCACCTGGGCTATGTCTCCTTCATCCAGCGTCCAATGCTTGGGCCTCTCTATTATGCTCAAAATTTCAACAAAAGTTTGTTTGCAATGCCTGAATACCTCTAAAACTTGTCTCAATGAGTTCATAATACTAAAAAATGGCTTTCTAGCCTCTTTTTTCATTGAATTTGGATAAGAACTGAAGAATTTATGGCTTCTCCTAGTTCTCCCACTCTTTGTTCAATAAATTGCTCCAAAACCAACATAATCCCACAAATTCGCTCCAAAATCCACTAACTGTGCGAGAGTTTGGCTACGTTGCATGCCATAACATGTTGGCCGTATCGCAAATTGCAATTGGCAGGGTTTGGTGGGCTGAAGGTCCTGTTAACACGATGGAATGTTGCAATAGCGAAATTGCGGACTCGATGGGGATATAAACTGGATTTCATAACATCTCAGATTCATGCAGTCTATCACTCATCGCAATCAGCAATTGGTGTAGGAACATAATCGGCAGACCCAACCACATATAAACTGCAACACATAAATGTATCGCGTCAGCGGTCTTATCGCGATCAGAACTCATCGCATTTCTCTATCAGCAAATAATCCCTGTATCATATATGTATCTGTGGGTATTGGGTGTGATATGTGATTGCAATATATCGCATTGCAACGTTGATAGTGTCGGGGGCTGATTCTATAACTCCCCCTTTCCTGCGATTGCGATATACGATATCGCAAATCACAATCGGCACTACCTGGGGGCCGATTCTTAACCTGATCCACCTGTGACCTACGATATGTGATATGCGAGGGCTAATGTAATCTTGCCACTTAGTGCCTCCTGATTCGCTGGGACCTTTGCCACATCATCCAATCCTGCCATGTAGACAAGTCAAACTTGAACTTTGACTTGCTCTAACTTTTGCATACGAGCTCAGATTTGAGTTTCGTTCACACCGTTGGATTCAAAATCACGAGATCTTTGATCTGAAGCTAAGTTTAACAACATTCTGACACTTTTATTACTGAGCATAAACTTGAGCAACTAATCACTCCTCCCCACCAGAAGCCTTTTAGACCCCAAAAGATTATATTCAGTTATTGAACAGATGAGGATATTGTTCCCTCACCTTCCCCTATTCAATCCATTTGGCCTTTGATGGATTTTTACCTTTGAGACCCACTCGAAGATAATCAAAATTTCCCCTCTTTGATGACCTCATTCTTCTGTCAAGTATGGTACCTTGCTGAAGCTCATCAAGAAATTCTTGAGAAAAATATTCAATTGATGGAATCTGTATACTTTCTCCTTGATCTTCAATCAAAGGAGACTCATACAATCTCAAATTTTGAACATTAACAATAGAAAAAATTTGCGTATATGAAGGAAAATCAAGCTTGAAAGCATTATTAACAATCTTTTCTAGAATTTTAAATGGACCATAACGGATTGGTTTCGGCTTTTCACCTTCACCTTGAAGCCTTTCCTTGCTAATGTATAGCCAAAATTAATCACCTACTTGAAACTGATGATCCACACGATGCTTATCATGCCTTATCTTATACTTGCTTTGACTCTTTTCTAGTTGTTCTTGAACTGTTTAGTGAATCAACTGAATTTTCTCAATGAATTTCTTTTCTCTGTCTATGTTGCTATGTCCATCTACAACTACATCTTTCTCGAAGATGAAATCCAAAGGAAATTTAGGCAAATAACCAAGACATGCCTCAAAAGGCGAAGTTAGAGTAGAAGAGTGTTTTGCTTGGTTGTAAGCATGTTGAACACAATGCAACTGTTCATCCCACAACTTAGGATGTTTGCTGCAATATCCTCTTAGAAAATGAACAACAGACTTGTTAACCACTTCAGTTTGACCATCTGTTTGCGGATGGAAGGCTATACTTTTCTTCAACTTGGTGTCCATCAAGTTCCATAAACTTGACCAAAAATTCCCAACAAATCGGGAATCACGATCACTTACAATAGAAGTAGGTAATCCAAAATGAACCCATATGTTTTGAAAGAAAAGTTGAGCTATTTGTTTAACTGTAATTTGTTTTTTACAAGGCATTAATATGCACATATTGTTGAACCTATCCACAAATATGTACAAATAATCATGACCTTTTCTTGATAAAGGAAGACCTCCTACAAAATCCATAGAAACGCTCTCCCACAAACGTGAAGGCACTGGAAGTGGTGTGTACAATATTAGTTTCCTATTACTACGCTTACTGGCTACACACAATGAACAACCTCTAATAAAAAGTGACACACATTCAAGCATACCAGGCCAGTAGAAATACCTCTGAAGATTTTCCATTGTTTTACTTACACTGAAATGTCCAACAATAAGAGAAGTGTGTGCTTCTCTTGTGACATCTATTCTCTCTCCTCGTGGAACACAAAATTTTCCCAAATGATACAACAAATTATCATATACATGGTAGTCTAATTCCTCAACTTGGTGGCCTTGAATCAAGTTTGAATATACCTCTTGAAAGTCAACATCATGTGCGTATTGTTCAACCTAACTTTCAGGCAACGCAAAATTATTCTTGACTAAAATGGCTACATTAACAGCCAGTCTAGAAATCAAATCAACAACTCTATTATAAATACCTATATTGTACCTAATTACCCAGTGGAATTATTGTAAGAATCCCATCCAACGAAATTGCCTTGATTGTTGCAATTTTGTTTGAGATTGCAGATATTGTAAAGGTTGATGATTGGTGTGAATAATGGTTTCTTTGCCCATTAAATAATGCTTCCATTTCTTCCCACTTTTCACCAATGCGTAAAGATCCTTATCATATGTAGGATGATTAATAACAACACTATTAAAAATCTAAGAATGAAATGAAATGAGATTACTATGCTGTAAAAGAACTGTATCCATGCCATAGTCACTTGCATCTATTTGTATTTCAAATGGTTGTTTCAAATCTAGCAATGATAAAACTGGGTTGAACTGATATTTTGTTTTAAAGCATCGAATGCTTTTTGTTGTTTGCCTCCCCACTGGAAGAGAACCTTCACACTGGTCAAAGCATGTAGTGGAGTTGCTATGGAATAGAAATTGGCAATAAACTTCCTCCAGTACTGCGCTGCTCCCAGAAAGCTCCTTACTTCTGTGATTGATTTGGGTATTGGCCAATTCACAATGAACAACACTTTAAAGGGGTCAATCTTCAAGTCACCTCCTCCAACTATGTGGCCCAAATGTACTAAGGAAGTTTTCCGGAATTCACACTTAGACATCTTCAAAAATAACTGTTCTTTTTTTAAGACATCCAACACTTTCCTCACATGCTTGACATGCTCTTCTCGTGATTTGCTGAATATCAAAATATCATCTAAATAGACAATTACAAACTCATCAAGAAAGGATCTTAAAACATCATTCCTAACTCTCATGAATGTAGCTGGAGCATTGCAAAGACCGAAATTAATAACCAACCACTCAAACAATCCCTGTTTGGTTTTAAAAGCAATCTTCCAAAGATCCTCCTCAGCTATTCTAACTTGATGATATCCACTTCTCAATTCTAATTTAGTGAAATATTTTGCATTCTTCAATTGATCTAGAAAATCATCTATATTGGGAAGTGGGTATCAATTCTTTATGGTAATTTTTTTCAAATCTTGATAATCTACACACATGCGCTAGGTTCCATCTTTCTTAGGTACCAAAACAATTGGTGAACCACATGACGAAGTAAAGGGATGAATTAAACCTTTAACTAACAATTCCTAGACTTGTTTCTTAATTTCTAAACTTTCCATAATTGACATTCGATACATACTGATGTTTGGGAGCAGACAGTCTTGTTGTAGTTGAAATTCGTGTTGAATTCCCCTTTTAGGTGGCAATCCCTTTGGTTCTTGAAACATGTCTCCATATTGATTGACCACATCAGCCAATTCATCTTTCAAATTCATGTCACAACCTGCAAAGGATTCATGCTCCGTGTCATTCTTTGATTAATCATAAGAAGCATGAGATTCTTGCTGGAATTGACCAGTTGCTTCAATTTCCCTATGCTTGCTAACTAAATATTAAGCTTTCTATAATGGGATCTCACAATATACTCCACTTCATCTTTGAACAAATGATATTTTTTCTCAAATCTATGAAAACGACTTTCCTGTCATATAGATACGAGCTTCCCAACACAATTCTAGAAATATCCTGTGGCACTACTAATTCGACTTCATCAATGAAATTGGCAGTAATTGCAAACCTGAAAACACATTTCCGTGTGACTTGAAGATTGGAATCCTTGGTTATCCAACCCAACAGTCACAGTTTATGATGAGGCATGGTTTCCAGATTCAACTTCTTGACCAAGTCTATATAAATTAAATTTGCCTGAGATCCAGTGTCAAACATCATATCAATCTTGGTGTGTTTTGAAATAAATCTGATATGGAACAACTCAATTCTATTTTCCTCATTTGAATTATCATTGGAGTTATTTTCTGCACTGGCGCTTTCCACAACTTCCTCTTTGCTTGCTTTTGCCACGATTTTCCCTTAGTGATTGTGGTTGCAATCTTTTCTTCATCACTTGAGTCAGAACCCAAGTCTTGTTTTACACCAACGTTTGTATTTTGTTTCCCTTTATTGTTAAATTTCTTCAGTCGTAATTCAGGATGAAGCTTCTAACAATGCACTTCATCATGGCCGTCTTTGGAACAATTCTTGCACACAGGTTTCTCCCCTTCTTTCTTAACATAAGCATTTTTCTTCTACTTTCCTTTTGCACCACTCTGGAATGGCTTCTTCTTACCTTCTTCTTGTACATTTTTCCCTCTTTCTTCGAGGTGTGTATCTTGAAGATATACCTCATTAAGATTCGTTGGATTAAACATAAGAATGGTACGTTGAAGATAGCTATGCAAACCTCCTATATATTTCAGCAAAGTATCTTGTGACTATAAGTCTACTCCTAGCATAAGAGCTCTTCTCCTAAACTATTAAGTATACTCTTGCACATTTTGACTTTTTAACTGTCTAAAATTTTGCCAATTCATGATAGCTTTTTGCATATGGGCTAAAGGGTAGAATTGTCTTTTTATAGCAACGATGAAATTAGACCAAGTAATATAGATCTTACCATTTTTTTGATATCGTCTTGAGTTCTTTCTTCCCACCAAATGAGTGTTGCACCCTTCATTCTTAATGAAGCCAACTGAATTTTGATATTATCCTCTTGAATGTTCTGAATTCTACAATACACCTCCAACTAATGAATTCAGTTATCCAACTTTTCTGCATTAACTCCTCCATTGTACATAGGAAACTCGAATTTAATGTCAAGCTTTAAAAAGGTGATTTATCAGTTCCTTTTGCAGAGTGATGATGAGTATGAGTAATGGTTGTATTAGTGGAAAAGTGTGAAGATTATTGTGAAGTTGAAAATTACGAAGATGGCAAAGAGGGTGGAGGCTTGTGTCCATTCCCATTACCTCCTCCTAAGAACCTTCTCCTTTAGGAGGTTTGGAAATTTCTCCTTGCTATATTCTATTCCTCTCTTCATAGAGGATGTTCACCATCTTTTTCATATCAAATAAAGCCTTTCTGAAGGTCTTCTTATCTTCTGTCATGATAGGTTCTCCTTCATGAGACATGGTCTCTGAAGACTCAACTGCAACTTGAGGTTGAACTAGTGTAGAAGACTTTGGCAACCTTTCTCTTCTTCTACTTGACTCAACTTCAAGGCTTCCATCTAGATTCCCTTCTCCTCTTTTGAGTTTTAACCTTGTTGGCACGAAAAAAACTTGCAAACAATTGAATCCTTCTTTCACAAAGAAAATCTAGTAAGCAAAAACTGGTGCTCTGATACCATCTTGATCTGAAATGGAGAAGATTAGTAATGTTGTGCTAACTCCCCATTCAGAATAAAACCCAAGATGCTTATCATTTTCTTATAAAGTGCTTAAGGATTCACCATGTTTTCTTAGTTAACTGATTCCCATGAGAGTTTCTTATGTAAATGCTATAAATAATTTAACATAAAAACATATGTTGAACAACAGTGAAATAACAACAAAGAACATCAAAATACAACACACAATACATATATTTGATGAGGAGTTCATGCCTCTTGGGCTATGTCTCCTTGGTCCAGCATCCAATGCTTGGGCCTCTCTAATATGCTCAAAATTACAACAAAAGTATGTTTGCAATGCTCAAATGCCTCTAAAACCTGTCTCAATGAGTTAAGAATACTAAAAAATGGCTATCTAGCCTCTTTTTACATCCAATTTGGATAAGAACTGAAGAAGTTATGACTTCTCCTAGTTCTCCCACTATTTGTTCCATAAAAAATGCTCCAAAACCAACATAATTTCACAAATTCGCTCCAAAATCGTGCCTCCATATCAAAAATCACAATCGGTGAGGTTTGGTGAGCTAAAGGCCTTGTTAACATGACAGAATGTTGTGATGGATATATCATGGACCTGACAGGGATATAAATTGGAATTCATAACATCTCGCTTCCAGGCAGTCTATCACTCATCGCAATCAGCAATCAGTGCGGGAACATAATCAGTGGTATCGGTGGACCTGACCGCATATAAATTGCAACACATAAACATATCATGTCTGGGGTCTTATCATTATCGGAACTCATTGGATTTTGCTATCGGCGGATAACACTTGTATCATATATATATCGGCGGGTACTAGGTGCGATATGTGATTGCGATATATCGCATCACAACCTTGACTATTTTGGGGCCCGATTCTATAACTCCTTTCCAATGATTGGGATATAATATATCGCAAATCGCAATAAGCACCGCTTGGGGGCCGATTCGTAACCCCATCCACCTGCGACTTGTGATATGCGATATGAGATATGCGAGGGCCAATGGAAACCTGCCACTTGGTGCCTCCTCATTTGTTGGGACCTTTGCTACATGATCCAATCCTGCCATGTAGACAATTCAAACTTAAACTTTGACTCGCTCTAACTTTTTCATACGAGCTCGGATTTGAGTGTCGTTCACATTGTTGGATTCAAAATGATGAGCTATTCAATCTGAAGCTGAGCTTAACAAGATTCTGACACTTTTATTATTGAGCATAAACTTGAGAACCTGGTCAATTGGGGTTCCACACATTCAAATATTTCAAGGCAAAGTTGTGTAAGTAAAATTCATATATTTTTCTCTTGTCTTCCAGGGTGGTCTTGTCACATAGATCTATGATTCATTGTCTATAGTCTTGGAATGACATGTTCCCCTGTTGTGCTAATGTCTTCATTTGAAACTACAACCATTTATCCTTGAGGTATAGTGATGATTTGGATGGCATCCATCACTGAAGTGCCTCCACGGAGAGGCTTTCCATGGTGTCTAATTGGCTCTTATTTTCTTGCAACTACCTCCTTAGTCATGTGTTTTCTGCCTATAATTGAGATCTCATGATGTGTTCTCTGTCTCTCAAGTCCCTCAACTCCTTTCCCATCTCTAGGAGTTTTTCTTCCATGTGGACCACATCTTCTACTTTCTTTGACTTCGCAATTTGCATCCAACGTTGTGTTCTTGCCTTTTCTTTTTCAAGCTCAAAGAAGAGAGGGATTGCAAATTTCTGTGGTATTACTCTGCCTCCCGCAATGAACTTGTAGTAAGAACTCAGATTTGGCTGTGGACTAGGCTCTTGCAACTTTGGAAAATCTCCCTTAGATGCTTTTGGAGAAGCTTCCCCCTCCTGCACCTGTGGTGTTGCTCCCCTACCCTCTCTCTGCCCCTGCTTTCTTTCTTGTAGATTTTTCTGTGTTTCTTATAGCACTGACAATGTTTCCTGTAGCACTATCTGAGGATCTTCTAGCAAGATTTTTCCTTTCTGTAAGAGGGTTACAGGTGTGTTGGTTTGATTTGGTGATGCTAACCTGGTGACAAGCCTCCTAACATAGGCAATGGGAGCCTTTGGGGTTGCTTGTTGTGATGTGCCTTCCTCAATCTTCATTCCCAAGGAACCTAGCTCTTCTTTCTTGCTCGGTGACTCTTCAATTATGATGGGATTTCTTGTAGGTGTTTGTGGCTTCCCCTGCTTGATCTTGGTACTTCTTGTTTTAAAATAGAGGGGAGTATACCTCTGTCTTTTCCTCTTGGACTTGATGGGTGTGCTTAAGGTAGCCAAGGCAACAACTGCCTCCTTTTCAGTGTGCTCAGGAGAAAATCTTGGAGATTTCTCCCCTTCTTTGGTATGTTCCTCATGGATGGTCTCTGCCTTCTGATCCTCCTCTTCTTCTTTCTCTTCTTCCTTTTCATTTCTCTCCTTCTTATTCTTCTTCTTCTTTGTCGGTTCCTTCCTTATCTTCTTTTTCTGCTTCTTCTTCTTCCTCTTCTCTTGCTTCCTCTTCATCACTAGAGGTTGGGGTCCCACCATATTCAAGGGATTGGATTTCAAGGACAACCTCTCTGTCCATGTCTCTAAATGTGGATCAAAGAATATGAATTCTCAATTTGCTTAAGGCATCCTCCAATATCAGTTTAATGAGTCCATGATGTGCCAATAATTGATGTTTCCCTTCTTGTACCTTCTGCCTCATGTCTATCATTGACTGCAATAGGAAATAAGGCACACTAAGCCTTTGGTTTATGGGTAAATCATCTCCAAATCTCAACTCATGGAGGAGTCCGAATTGTTATCCATAGACTACACTGAGCCTCGCTTCACAAGAAATGTATTTGAGGATGTGGTAGCTCACCTCATCCCAAGGATAGGGAAGGCTCTCCCTCCTGACCCCACTTTTGTCCTCAATTGGCTCTTCATCATTTAGGAAGAAGTTTTTCTTAGAGAAGGTGTTGCTAGCCTTGTCCTACCTTATCCATTGTACCCCTTGAGGAAGTGTGGTTACTCTGTTAATCACCTCAGGGTTGATTGTAATTGATAGCCCTCTCACCATAATGGTAGCACTTGTTCTTACCTGAGGGTTGAGTGCCATGGTAAACTCATGGGATATATCATCATCATATCCCCTTAGCAACTCAAAGAATCCCAACCAGTGATGCGTCTTAAATATATCTACCACAGGGGGATGTAGGTGAATCCTGGATGTATCTATGGGTTCTCTTCTATTGAATCCCCCTCCCATTTCTCTTTTTTGGTTAGCTAAATGCAGGAAGATTTGTAAGCTAACTTAAACATGAGATTATGGTGGCTGAGAGTTTAAAATATTTTTGGGATATGACTGCAATTTATACCCTATTTTATATCAAATAATTCTCTTAAATTCCCACAAATTCTGTCTAAATCTCTAGCCCATAGTAATTGTTAGGAGAAAATAGAGTCTTTCTTCTTTCCTTTTTTTAGTTATAAAAAAATGAACATAGGAGAGATGGGCCACTTTCTTTTCATTGTGATGCTTGGGATGATGAGAATTTATAAACAATTTGACCCTTAGGCACCCCCTTGTAGACTTCTTTTGGAATTTCAGTGCTTCCTGTAACTTTCTGATTTTCCTGTAGCTTCTTGTAGCTCTGCTTCCTGTAGGGTGGCCAAAATAGGGTTTTCTTCTCTGAGTGCTTTCCAAGGTGGTCTCGGTCTCTTTGATCTCGAAATGAACAATTGGTGCATGATGGTTTGGAATTTATGCTATATATGGTCGATTTCTGGAGCGTTGTGTTGGTTGGTAGTGGTACGAGATTTCCTCATTAGGACCATTGGCCCATCGTTGGTGATCATGCACTCTCCCTCGTAGTCATCACCCACTCTCACATAACTGAATCGAACATATTTTTGACTGATGCTCATTGAATTGACACTCCAACGTGGCATGTTGAATGGGAGTTCACTTTTTGATCTCGAGCTTAGGGTGGCCAAGTTAACTAGTCACCTCCAGCTTATAAAAAATATCTTCTTCAACATTCATACATTTTTATCATATCATTACTCGGGGAAGAGTTGGATGAGGTTCCATACCTGTGCCTACCTTGTTGATCGATGCATGTTGGAGGATGGATTTCTATGCTACTTGCTCAAGCAGGTGTTCCTCTTTGGTAATTTTGTTGATTTCCTCCTGCTTATGTATCTGTTTTCTTATTGTTTCATGTGTGCAGGTACTTCGTATATCATTGTTGCTACTATTGCTATGGAGCTCTGGTGAGGAGAAATAAGATCTTTAGAGATGTTGGAGATTCTTTTCTATTAGGTTGTGAAGGAGGATGCAGGTTTAGGTTGGTTGTAGTGATGACACAGACTGCTACGGGAGATCCTATAACTGCTACAGGAAACCATATAGTTGCATTTTTCTTCATTATTTATCGATTTTTTTCTTAGAGGGAGGCTGGGTAGTGGTGTAGGAGTTGATGACGGTGATGAAGGATCAGATGGAATGGTGGATGGTTGAGGCTAGTGAGGACATGTCCTTTGGACCTCATTTTTTTTTTCACATTTTCCTGTGTTTGTTTTTATGGACACAGAGGTAGGTATGGATATGACTTGATATTGGGTGAGAGATGGTGAGGCGTAGGGTCTCAAATTAACCTAGAATATGTATGCATAGTTGTTTTCCTATCGGGATACCTTTCCTGTAGCATTTTAGGACATCCTGTAGTGCTACAAGATCTTCCTGCATCATCTACAGGACATCCTGTAGCAAGCTAGAAAATGCTAAAAAATTGATTTTTGATGGATGAAAGTGGAAATGAGTGATCAGGACATGATAGGAATGAATAAGATGAAATGGATGGAGGAAGAAGTGAAGTGATACTTGGCTTGTTGTCCCTGTAACTCTGAGTCCTTTATTGCCTTCAAAAATCTGCAAAATCACATAATTTATTAGTGGGCAGGTTTGAGGTCCCTACCATGGCATTTTTGGTTTTTTCTTCTCTTATTTTTTTTTTGAAAGACACACATGTTGCCCCAAAGGCTTTTTTCAGCCTATCTGCCTACCCTAGGTGCCTCAAAGGATTTTTTCACCCAGGGATCTTTTTATTTTCCCTTTTCACTCCTGGTATGCCTTAAAGAGGTTTTCAACGCAAGAGTTGGCCTCATATGTCTCATAGAGGTTTTGACCTAGGCCCCTTATTGTTTTTTTTTAAATAAAAATAATCTTTAAGAATTGGGTGATATTTAAGCTGAGACACTTCCACTCACATTTACTTCCTTACTTCCTTACTAATGGTACTGATGAACTCTTCCCTTGACAAAGGTTTTTTATAGGCTTTCAATCTATATCCATTGACAAGCAAGGGGATACCTTCCTCATCAATGGTATTGATTTGAACAACCTCATTGTCATGGCACTTCTTTATCAGATATGTGCCCAACCACCTGGTCATCAATTTTCCTTTGAAGTCCTTGAACTTGGAGTCATATAGCAGAGCCTAATCCCCTTCTTCAAAAATTTTGTCCTTAATGTTCTTATCATGCCAAACCTTCCTCTTTACTTGAATAACTTCAGTGTGTAGGATAGCCTGCATCCTGGATTCATACAAACCATTGAGTTGGAGCAGCATTTCCTATTGTGCCTTTGTAATATCCAAAGCCAAACGTGTTTCCATTATCAAAGTATTGTATTCAAACTCAATGGAGAGCAAAGCCTTCTTTCCATAGACCAAGTCATAAGGGGTGAAGCTAGTGATTGTCTTCCAGGTTGTATTATAGGCCCAAGTGGCCTCCACAAGTTTGACAACCCAATATTTTCTATTGTTTCTCACAACCTTAGTGAGGATTCCTTCCAATGCTCTGTTAGTGACCTCAACTTGTCCATTGGCCTAGGGATGATAGGAAGTTGACTTCCTATGTTTGATCTTATGCTGCATCAGCAAATTCTCAATTAGATGTGATGTGAATTGAACTCCCTGATTAGTGACCAGTTCTCTAAGGTACCCAAACTTGTAGAATACATTCTCCCTTAAGAACTCAGATGCTTTCTCTTCTGTTGCTACCTTGAAAACCTTGGTCTCAACCCACTTTGTCAAATAATCAGTGCATACAATTACGTACTTTTTTTCCTTGATGGTGGATCAATGGGCCCAATGAAATCCATCACCCACTTGTCAAATGGCTCTAGAGCCACCTGAGGCTGCAAGGGAATTTTATCCTTGGGAGTAGGTTTCCCCATTGTCTGGCATTGATTACATCGGATGGTGTATCTTCTTGCATCTTGGTGGATAGTGGGCCAATAGCAGCCAACTTGCAGTATCTTGAAGGCTGTCCTCTTAGCTGTAAAGTGGCCTCCACAAGGCCCAGCATGACAGGCCAGAAGGATGTCAAAGACTTCCTCCTCCCTAAGACATCTCCTCAAAATTTGATATGGACCTAGCTTGAAGAGATTGCCCCCAATCCAAGTAAATGGGGCACTCTTCCTTACAATTATGCTCTTTTCCTTGGATGATAGATTTGGAGGGAACTGTACAGAAACTAGGTAGTTGATTATGTCAGTAAACCATGGAGAGAATAATCAAATAGAAAATAAATTCTCATCTGGCAGCTGATCATCAACCATCCCTTCCTCACCTGCAAGCAATGCAAGTCTAGACAAAAAATTTGCAACTACATTTTCCCTACCTAGCTTATCAATGATAGTTAAATCAAATTGTTGTAATAAAAGAAACCATATAATAATCATGGCATTCACATCAGGCGTGTTCATCAAATATTTGATAGCAGCATGGTCAATACGCACAAAGGTTTGATAACTAGCGATGTAGTTTCTAAATTTGTTCAAGGAATGGACAACAATTAGGAGCTCCTTTTCAGTCACAATGTAGTTTAATTCAGCCTTGGAATTTTTTTGCTAATGAAGTAAATGGAATAAGGCAACTTGTCATCTATCTAGCCTAGAGATGCTCTTATAGCTTTTTTCAGATGCATCAACATGGATGTGGAAAGGAAGAGCCCAATTTGGGCCTCGGAGTATGGGTGTAGTAGTCAACTTGTCCTTCAAGATTTCGAGGGCCTCTTGACAACTTTCTGACTAGCAAAATTCAAAGTCCTTGGCCAAGAATCCAAAGAATGGTGAGGATACTTTGTTGAATTCTTTGATAAACCTCCTATAGTATCCTGGTAAGCCCAAGAAACTCCTAACATCCATCTTCTTTTGAGGAGTAGGGACCGTTTTTATGATGGCAATTTTATTTGGGTCCACTTGTAGTCCTTCCTGGGATATTGAGTGACCTAGAACAATCCCTACATTCATCAAGAAATCACACTTATTAGGACTAAGGGATAGGTTCATTTCAATGCACTTATTTAATACTTTCCCCAAGTTAGAGAGAGTCTCCAAGAAATCACACCCATAGGGAGTGAAATCATCCATATAGATTTCTACAGAGTCATGGACTAGCTCAGCAAAGATGCTCAAAACATCCCTTTGAAAAGTGGCAAGGGCATTTTTTAATCCAAAAGGAATGACCCTATAAGAAAAGGCACCCCCAAGGACAAGTGAATGTGGTTTTATCTTGGTCCTCTAGACTGATTTGTATATGATTGTAACCACTGAATCCATCGAGGAAAGAGAAGAACATTTTCCCTGCAAGACCATCCAAGACTTGTTCAATGAAAGGTAGAGGGAAATGGTCCTCTTTAGTGGCTTTGTCTAACTCTTTATAATCCACACAGATCCTGCATTTTCCATTCTTCTTTGGGACCAAAACTAGAGAAGACACCCACTCGCTATTTAAGATGGGGTAAATGAACCTTGCATCAAACAACTTTTGCATTTCTTCTTTGACTATGTCTTTGAGGGATGGGTTCATTCTCCTCTGAGGTTGGCACACTGGTTTGTATCCTTCCTTGATGTAGATGTGGTGAGTACACACTGAAGGGCGCACTCCCTTCATTTCCTTGTAGCTCCAGGAAAAAGCATCTAAGTGCTCTCTGAGCATGTTGCACAACTTCTCTTCCTGATGGGTTGAGAGCGAGGGGTTGATTTTAAATGTTTTAGATGGACCAAATTATACCATTTTGATATGAGCAGGACTTGAGACAACTAGGAACAAATCAGTCTAAGGGTTATCTTCAGATTTCTTCACTAGCTCATCAAGAGGCATGGTGTTGGGGGGCTGGTTCTGGAGGATTTGATCAATTAGGTCATCTTCATCAGGTTGCCCCCTTCCTATAATAGTATCTAGGGTACAAATTGGGTAGGATGTGGTATGGTACACTTCATCTTCCTATTCCTCTTCCAACCACAAGGGTACATCATGATCTAAGCATGGTTGAGTAGGAGGATACAATACCAACTCTTTGGACAAATACCCATCCTTAATGGTTATGTTCCTAGCCCTCCAAATTATGTAAGCATTGGCAGTGGCTATCCACGACCTTCCAAAGATGAGAGGATAAACATTGAATTTGGTCTTGGGCTGGAGAACTAAGAAGTCAGCAAGGTACTCCCAAGAATCAAACCATCACATCCTCAACAACTCCCTCAGGAGCTATTATGGATATGCTTTCAAGCTGCAATACTGTTGTGGTCTTCCTCAATGATCCTTGGAGATTCAATTTGAGCATGGTCTCCTTAGTCATCACATTGATGGCGGCCCCAAGATTAATCAAGGTGTGGGGGAAAATGATTCCATCAATGTGTACATCTACCACAGGACTCCCAGGGTTTAGATACTTTGGGAAAATCACTCTCCCCAGCATTAATTTAGACAATTGTCCAATGACATTAATGGTAGGGTGTCTTTCTTTCGCCTCCCAGGATGTTTGAATAATTTCTCCCTAATTAGCTTGTTGTATATGGGGACATCCTTGATGGCTTGGAGGAGTCGGATTTTAACACAAAAGTTTTTCAATTCTCCTAAAATTTCAGTCTCTTCTGGGCTATACTGACTAGAACAGATCAATATTTTAGGAAAAGGAGGTTCATTGGCTTTAGGAACACTCTCTTCCTTTCCCTCTTCAAGCTCCTTAGGTGGAGATGGAGGTTGGTTATCTGGAAGCACTCTTCTAGGCTTGAGGTTGATTTCTTGAATTTCCACATCATAGGCAGGGTGAGATGTCTCTCCACTATAGAGCTACTATGACTGCTTGTTGTTTGGGTTCGGATTTGGTTAGGTAGGCATTTGAGGTTTCTTAGGTGGAGCAGGATGAAGGAGTTGTGGTTGAGATGGAGGTGCAACCAATAAGGCTGGAGATTGGTTGAATGGGGGCCTCCACCCCTATGATAGGGTATTCCACTGAGGTTGGGGGGGCGCATATGGCTGAAATGATTGATTGACAGGTTGGGAATGGTATTGAGGTGCACAAGACCAGGGAGAAGGTGTGGACCATGAAGGATGAGCAGGAGGACACCAAGGGGGAATGAATGCTTTCTAATTGAGATTGTAATATGAATAGGATGCCCCTTGCATCCCCTGTTGGTATGGTAGATGTCCTTGAGGCCTCCTTTGGTTGATATAACATAGTTGTTCAGCCACACCTTCAGTTCCTTGATACACAACTTTCAATCCAGGAAAAGAAGGGCACTTATATATGGCGTGGTTTTCCTCATAAACCCAGCATACCTCTATAACATTTAATGGACATTCATTTCTGGGGTTCCTTCTGGTGCATCTAGGGAAAAAGACAGCTAAGGCGCACTTTGCTTCCTCCTGCTTCCTCTCGATCTGCACGGTGTCCATTTGGAGAGCAAGGGTATGCAACATTTCACTCTTAAATTCCTCCAACATGTTTCTAATTTCACTCTTGATAGATGTGTTGAAGGAGGATGAACTGGCCAAAGCTTGACTAGCCCTACCCTTCTTTCTGGTAGCCCTAGAATGATTTTTAAAAATGTCTTTATATCATCATAAGATAGTTGATAAATGTCCCCTCTAGACAACATGTTTAGGGTTTCTAGGATATCTTTCCTGATCCCTCTAAGAAGGACTAACTTTAGTGATTCAAGATCAAGGGTGCATCTATCCCTTTTGTAGTTAAGTTGGAAACTTTCCTCATAATATTCCAAGGATTCATCATGTCCTAAGGTCATTCTGAATATTTCTTCTTTGGTGTCCTTGGAGCTACAATAGTTCCTATACTTGTCATTGAAGGATTATTTCATTTGAGCCTAGGTAGTGATGTTGTCCCCAGGTAAACCCATGAACTAGAGCAAGGTTGCATCCTTAAGGGTGGATGGGAACAAATTAAACTTCTGGCCATCTGAGGTATAATCATAAGTTCTGCAGATGACAACAAACTCAAACAAGAAGGTATTAGGGTCTTCTGAGGTTAAGCCATGGAAGTGAGGAAGGGCATAGGGGCTTATGTTTTTCATCCTAGCATCTCCATTAGTCTGTCTAATGGGAAAAGCACCCTCATTTTTGTTTTCAACCATGTTGTAAGTGTGTGGAAGGGTTTCTTCTTCTTCTTCCCCAATAGGCTCGTCAAAGATCTCTAGTTGTTCACCTAATGGGTCCTCTAGCTCCCCTACACTTAGAGAGGGAAGCTGACATCCATTGAAAAACAGGGAAGATTGACTATCTGGTGTGGAGGTATTTGGAAAAACTTTCCCTAAATTGTCTCTACTCCTATGAGGCATGAAATAAATTCTCTTTTTTTTAGGTCTTTTTTAGAATCACTTGCAAAACAGAAAGAAAGCAGAGATTGAAACTATTTACTAAATGAAAAATAGAAAGAAAGCAGAAATATTCTCAATGATTTTATCTATCGAACGAGCCATTCTGAGCCTCCTTTGACCAAGTAAAACTCAATTTATGGGCTTCCAAAGTTGAAGCTTCAAAATTGCTAGAATTTTGGAAATTTTCTACATGAGCCAACATTAGGAAATTTTAATTAAAAATGTAATCCTAATTAAAGTTAATTAATTAATCCAGAAGACATACTGATTATTAATATGGATCACAAAAATCTAAGATCTAACATAATTAATTAATAATTATTTACAATTTTAGTTTAATCATATATACAATTTTAATAAAAAATTATTTAAATTAATTAATTATATATAACATTAAAATAAGCAAATTTTATTTAAAACTTTAATTGAATTAAAATTAAAATTAAATAATAATTAAATAATTATACTAAAATAATTTGTTAAATATTAATTTTAGTAAAACAAAAAATATAACTTTTAGTAACAACGAATTAAATAACACATGAATTAATGTTCGTATAACACAACGAATAAAGTATATTACAACAAACCATCAATGAATAAAGTATATTAAGTCAAACCATCCACGCATAATGTATTTAATCATTCAAGTATCGGATATCAAAAGTAATGGATGTCGTATGTTTTAAAAGCCGTCATTCCAATATGGAGGATCCCAAAGTCCCAATGTCCAAAGGTACATGTATTGGAAGATTAAATTATTGTAGTTTTTTTAAAACAACTACTCTGATACCAAAGTCCCGATTTACAAAGTGAGAAGCATAGAAAGATTTGTTAACATCGGAACATCAGAGTTATTGAAATATCAGAGGATTTTATGAAATGAGGTTATGATAAAATAAAGACCCGATGTGTTTGGGGCGTCGAGGGAGTATGACGTATCAGGGCTTTGAATATAGAAAGTTTTTAAGGAAGGTGTTATGAAAAAAATTCGATACAGCATGCGAAAAGAAGGAGAGAACATAAGAGGTGAGGTGAAGTGTTAATTATGTGGAGTGGGTACTTTTCATCATAAAATACAGTGATTTGGTAATTTAAAAATATGATAAAATGAACTATAACAATTTTGCAATTTTGATATTGTAGGTTTTGTAATTTTTTAAAAATTGGGAATTGGAATAAACTACTGAGATCACAAAAACACATAATTTTAATTGTTTTACAATTTGGCTGCAGCGATTTTGTAGGACAGTTAGTAAAAAATTGAACTAATTAGTAAAAAATAATTAAAAATCAATATTTACAAATAATCTACAAAATTTAACATAATATACATCTTTTACATTTTTTAGCTTTGACGGTGAAAATTATCGAACTTTGGATAAGAACCATTTGCAAACATGCATCCTAATGAGAGGAAACAAGAACCAATGGAAAGTTTGTGAAAAATCAAACTCAATGAAGCAATCAAAATAGAAATCGGACGAAAATGAAAAATTGGCAAAATTGTAGAACACTTAACCAAAAAAAAATTAAAAAGGTGATTTAGCCAAAATTTATGTAAAGGGTCCCCATTGTTTGAAATAACAAGTAATAAATGGGGGGGTTGAGTTTTTACCTCAACAATGGCGACACACAGGGAATAACCAGTTATCGTTGGTTAAAGATAATAAACTTCAGTTTACCCAAAGGTTAAAAGTGAAGTATTCATCAAACTTTTAAACAGTAAAACATTTTCAAAGGTTCCCTGTTAATAGATCAAGAAATATAAGCTCAGGAACATAAATACTCAAATTGATTGAGTCTAGAATCATGAATCCAAATTTTGGGAAATAGAAGAAGGTATAGATAGACGTTTTTTTATAAAGAATATATCCATTGATATGAATGGTCTCTAACATTGCTTCGTTGCTATCGAGCCTAGTTAGTACCCGTCGAAATTGTCCTTATGTCATACAAGCATGGTCCCACTGCTAGCGAACATCCATAGCCCTGATGAGTTTTCTTGTCCCATGCTTCCCTTTTGATCACCCTTTTGATAAAAACATTTGTGACCTTTTAGTTTATGATTTACCTGAGTGAAAGCGGTGGAATGGTAATAGAGACTTAAATAAATGGATATAATGCTTCCATAATGTTGACTCCAAATCTTTCCCCATGACTATCAATCAAAGGCTTTTAAATAAAGTGGAGGGATGTGAAGAAACCATTGAGTTAAAATCAGGTCAATTATTTCCTTTAAAATGTGAACTATATCACTTAGACATTATAACAATTTTGAGGTCTAAAATGAGCCTCCTAAGAAAAATGTATAACCAAAATAATCTTTATAATAAACCAATAAGATTCAAGATGATGATGTCAACCATGGGAAATGATTCATCATTTATGGATTAAAAAAGTAAAAATAATAAAATAATAATAAAATAATAAAACTACAATCGAATTGATCTACAATCAACAGAGGCTTTGGGAAAATGAAAATGCAAAAACTAAAATAAAAAAATTAATTTCGGTTACAAATTCGAAGCTTAATTTTCCGCTAAATTGTAGACTCATTTAATGACCAAATATGGTCATGAAACAACTTCATAAATATTCTCCATGATTTTATCTATCTAACGAGCCATCCGAGGCTTCATTTGGCCAAGTAAACCTCAACTTATGAGTTTCCGAAGTTGACGTGTCAAAATTGTTAGAATTTTGGAAAAATATATGCCTAAGCCAAAAATGAGGAAATTTTAATTAAAAATATAGTCCTAATTAAAATTAATTAATTAATAATTATTTACAATTAATCATATATACAATTTTAATGAAATTATTAACTTAATTAATTATATACAAAATTATATAAATAAAGATTAATTAAATTAAATTTGAATTAAATTATATTAAATAATTATGTTAAAATAATTTGTTAAATATTAATTTTATTAAAAAAATATATAACTTTTAATAACAACGAATTAAATGATAATTTTGAGGTTGTTGGGGACAGTCTTTCCAATCTGAACTAGGTTTTGCTTTAGGTTTTTGACGCTGGTCACCATGGCTGGGCACGAAGGAGGGAGTTTTGTGCCCTCCTACAGTCAAGTAGTTGCGGATAGAAGTAAGGGAGTTGGATCGCATTGCTTCAAGAAACCACCAGATGTGATAATAGAGGCTACGAATATAGAAAAATCGAAAACCATCAGACCTCAAGGACAGGAAGAGAATCATAAGGAAGCTAGTAAGGAGAAGAGGACAGAGGATAGCAATCAGAAAGTTGCTCCTATGAGTACATTAGGGGTCTGTAAACCCAAGTCGACCACTATTCCTCGAGTCATTTTAAGTGACCTAGTGTTGCAGGTGCGTAGATAACACATGAAGGAATATGTTGTTATCTATAGATTTATGGGGATTTGGCCGACGGAGAAGGCTTTGTTGTAGGAATGTACAGGGTAAGTTCCTCAGACAGAACACCAGAAGGACACCACTCACAAACAGATCACAGATCAATACACCAGTATTTTGACGTGGTTAAAACCCTCAGAGAGGGAAACAGTCCACGGCCTGCGCCAACGTGGCTACTACAGGCATTTTATTAATAAAGAATGAAAATTTACATAAGCTTCTCTCATGCACGGTTAACCTACAAATGACCCTCCATGCGCTTTAAATAGAATTCATGGACCAATCGGGTGTCAAGCCACGGAACAAGTGTCGGTAATACCGAGGAGAGAATGAACCGTCGGATCACTACATATCGTGACCGTCGGATTGTAAGTTACAAAATGTACAACGGTAAAGAAACACACTTTACTTAACTCTATACCTAACTCTATACTAGACCAAGTTGAACTTAACTATTTCCTATGTGTCGGAATATCCTAACATCCCCCCTTAAGAACAACTTGGGATAGGATTGAGGGATTTACAAATATGACACAATAGGAGAAGGAAGGAGGCACTAGAGCCTATCCCCCCTTAGTGACAACTTCCTGAACTCCAAGCATATATCGAAGTTTAGTGAACTTCGCCTCTGAGAGAGCCTTTGTGAAGATGTCTGCAACCTGATCATCTGTTGAACAATATTGCGCTTCAAGAACATGGTCATGAATGAGTTTTCTGATGAAGTGCATGTGTAGTTCAATGTGTTTGCTGCGCTGATGCTGGACTGGATCTTTGCATATCTGAATGGCACTTTGATTCTCACACCAAAGTGTGGATGGATGCTGCTGCTCAAAGCCAAATTCTGATAGGATCTGACGAAGCCACAAGGCTTCCTTACTAGCTTCCACGGCACCACGATACTCTGCTTCTGCTGACGAAAGAGAAATGGCAGCCTGTTTCTTACTAGCCCATGTAATAGGTCCTGAACCAAGAGTGAAGACATAACCGGCAGTAGACTTCCGATCATCAGGGTCACCAGCCCAATCAGAATCAGTGAAACCAACTAATAGAGGAGTTGCTTTGGCACTGTAATGAATCCCAAACTGTATTGTACCTCGACCATAACGAAGTATTCTTTTAGCTACTTTCCAATGACTTTCACGGGGGTTTTGCATAAACGAGCAACAAGGCCAACAACAAAGGAAAGGTCAGGACGAGTATGGGTTAAATACAAGAGTTTTCCTACAAGTTGACGGTATAAGGTAGCATCAACTTCAGGAGAAGTACAAGAGACTGAAAGTTTGACTCCAGACTGAAAGGGAGAAGGAGCTGGCTTACAATCTTCCATGTGAAAATGACGAAGAATATCACAAGCATACTTGGACTGGGAAAGGGAAATACCCTCCTTGGATTGCAAGACTTGAAGACCGAGAAAATAGTGTAAGTGTCCTAAGTCTGTCATTTCAAATTTCTTTTTAAGGCTGGACTTCACATGGTTTATAAGGTTGGGATCACTACCAGTAAGAATAAGATCATCAACATAAAGAACAAGGATGATAAGAGAGTTTCCCACTTTCTTGGTGTAGACAGTATTGTCAGAATAACACCTAGAAAAGCCAGATTCTAAAAGAAAGCTATCCATTTGGGCATACCAAGCCCGAGGAGCTTGCTTGAGACCATAAAGAGATTTCTTAAGTCGACATACAAGGCTGGAGTCTGTTTGGATGAAGCCAATGGGTTGTTCCATATAGATTTCTTCATGCAAGTCCCCATGCAAGAAGGCAGATTTAACACCCATCTGATGGACTTCCCATTTTAAAGAGGCAGCAAGGGAAAGAACAAGGCGGATAGAGTTCATTTTGGCAACAGGGGAGAAGGTTTCAGTGTAGTCAATGCCTTCAACCTGTGAAAAACCCTTAGCAACAAGACGAGCTTTATGTTTATCAACTTTCCCATCTGGTCCATACTTGGTTCTGTAAACCCATTTACATCTAACAAGTTTGCGTCCCTTTGGTAGAGGAACAAGATCCCATGTATCATTTGCCGACAATGAATGATATTCTTCATTCATAGCTGCTTCCCAATGTGGACGGCCTGAAGCTTCTGCAAAGGTGTCAGGATCATGATTTACTGGAGCTTGAGCCAGTAAAGAAGAGGCTCTTTCAAACTGAGAACGTGTATGTTGCTGATCTGTAGGATCACCGACAAGATCACCTGCTGCATCCCGAGTAGCACGGATCCATGTTGGAAGTTGAGGATCCTGAGAAGGTGGGGGAGGATTGTCATCCTCACTTTCATCATCTGAAGAAGAAATGTTTTCAAAAGTAGAAGAGATAGGAAGAGGTGGCACATCCACCAGACTAGGCTCGCAGGCCGATTTATTTTCATCAAATTTTACATCTCTTCTAATGATAACATTTTTGGACTTAAATGGAATAAGTCTATAACCTTTTACATCTTCAGAATATCCAACAGAAGTACATTTCTCACTCTTAGGTTCTAAAGCTCTATGCTTTTCACCTGGAATATGGGCCCATGCTTCACTTCCAAAAACACGAAAGTGACTTACATCTGGTTTAATGGAACTCCAAGCTTCTTCTGGAGTGATATTCTTTAGAACCTTAGTAGGAGTGCGATTTATTATATAATTTGCACAATTAATTGCTTCGGCCCAAAAACTAAGAATGAGTCCTTTAGATTGCAGCATACAATTAGCCATTTCCTTTAAGGTGCGATTTTTCCTTTCAGCTACACCATTTTGTTGTGGAGTGTATGGAACAGTATGTTGCATTTGAATTCCATTTCGGTGCAAAAGTTGATGAATGTGTTTTTAACATATTCTCCACCATTATCAGTTCTTAGCTTAAGAATTTGATGTCCAGATTGTTTTTCAACAAAGGCTTTGAAGGCCAAAAATGTGTTAAATACTTCGCTCTTGAGTTTTAAGAAGTATACCCAAGTGCGTCTGGAGAAATCATTAATGAAAGTTAAGAAATACTTCAGCCAGAGAATGAAGCAACAGGAAGTGGACCACATAAATCACTGTGCACAAGCTGTAAGGGGCTGAGGCGTGCCAAGAGGCACGTTTTTCAAAACTGTCCCGATGATGTTTTCCAAGTACACATCCGGAACAAACACCATCTCTGCAAGATACCATAGGAAGACCTGTCACCA